>JNEV01001121.1:0-10057 GCA_000697495.1 Saksenaea oblongispora B3353 | reverse complement strand
ATGCCATCAGCTTTCCATTTTTCAATAGTTTCTTTGATTATGGGTTTTTGTTTTTCTGCTAGGTGATATTGATGATGAAATACTGTTTTTCCTTCAGGTGTGGGTAAATATACCACAGCTTCCGGTAGAGTACAGAATGAATTTGGGGGTATATTTTGATTGGCATCTATATAAGGTTTGATGCTGTTTAGGAAATTGTTGCATTCTTCAATTGACCCAGCAGGGGACGCATTTGGTATAGGAATCTCTTCCTCTGTTTCTTCCATTTTTTCTATATCTTCCCAAGATGATACCACACCAGTATACCCAATGCCAAATTGTGGCATGAGATCCGTGCCAATGCTGACACAATAATCTCTTGCAATGCTCATGACTTCAAAACGATGTTTAACTATGCGACGATTGTAAACTACTTTCAGTTCATCAGTTATTCCTAGACGTTTAGAGACGAGATTTTTGTCAGCCAACTGGATAGTACCAGCAGCCTTATTTATTTTCCAGCCCATTTTGAGACAAAAGTCTAGGTCAACAGAGGAGAAGTTTGCTCCCGTGTCAAGAAGGGCATATACTTGCTCATTTTCTATTGTCAAAGGAAGAGGAATTTCATTGCAATTAGTGCTTTGTTGAGATTTGAAAGCCATATAACAATGCTTACAGTTTGAACTGCTGGTTTCAGACAAGGGCATGTCTTCTGACTGAGGGCCAGTTTCTTCATTTGAGCATTCGCTCATTTCAGCATCTGCCACTTCCACAATCCATTTGGCAGCACATGTTGCCCACTGTTGTCCAGCGGTTTGTTCCTCCCTGGGAGTGTATTTAAAGAAGGGACACTTGTGGTCACGGCTGAAAAGCACTTTCTTGTTATTTCTTAGGCAATGCTGGCAGAAATTGACTTCCTTCTTTTTTGGCTGCATTTCATTGTACTTGTTTTTTGTGTATTTGGCTCTTTGAGCTGTAAATTCATTGGAATCCACTTCACGGACCCACTTGTTCATTTTTCTTTCCGTCAGTGGCAAAGATGCCAGGAGATTCTTGCATACTTTGTGGATGTCTGTAGGCCATCCGTTTTTGTAGTGTTGTGAGAGCCATGCTTCCACCTTCTGTTGGGACCTGTTTGTCATGTTTAGTAGAAAAATATCTACCAGCACGCCATGCTCCAAATGAAGTTCAGAGTCATAGATGCACTGTTGGAATCTTTGGACAAATTGGTCAAGAGCTTCGTTTTCACCCTGCTCACAAGTTAGTACAGCATGTACAAGGTGACGCTTTTGAAGTGGTGTGTCGAACAAGTCCTCCAACACTGCACAAACTTTCTTCCATGTATTTGGTCCAGGGGTTGCTTCGAGTTCCCTAAACAATTGGTCATGCTGACCACGATTCAGACACTTGATAATTAAGCACTTCCAGTTATCTTCCATGCTGATACCATGCACCTCAATAGATGCTCGAAACTCATGTGCCCAAGCTTCGGTGGATACAAATAATTTGGCCTTAGTGTTGCCATGTCAGGTGCCAGGCAATTCTAACAAAGGCAAGTCATTGGGTACAACCAATTTCTTTGGTTGCACAGGTGCTTCTTGCGAAGCAGAGAAATTTGACTCTGAATTGGGAGTAGGTGTCGAAACACCACCAAACTCCAGTACATCAGGGAATTCCCTTCTCCAGAGCCCACAGCAGATGTCCAACTGTTGTTGGGCTTCACCTATGCGAGCAAGAATTTGGTTTCTCTCCTCAAGAGAGCTATTGAGATTGGCCTCAGCAGCCAACCAGGAAGAATGAAGTTCCTCCAATTCAGATGCATAGTGCTGGTAAATTGCCAACACCTGCTCACGAGGAGACAGGTGCACAGATTGGTAAGTGCCTCTGAAAGAGGAGGGAGTTGAGACTGGTTCCATGGGAGCCAAACTGGTTTGGCCTTGCAAATGCAAGGATAGTTAGTGCATTTCACATGCTGGGACGTCCATGCCATTGGTGGGGACGTTGGTGGGGGAAGTGTTGTAGATGGCACCAGGGGTGATGTCATCCATGGAGATGGAGTTGGAGTTGTTGTTGACAGACATGTTGGTGATGGTGTAGTTGGTGTAGTGAGTATTCATGAAAAAAAAATGTAGTGTTATATCTGACAAAATCGAAACTGATAAGTTTGTGAGACTCAATGCACTGTTTTATTCTTGTTAAAAAGAACGAGGAACTAGTTTTACTAAAAACTCCTCTAGATAACTGAATTCAGCAGAGTGATGTGTGGTTTACATATTAGGAACCGTTGTGTAGCATTGAGTTGTTTAGACACAACAAGCTGTTCTGCCACCTTCAGCTGTTTCAACATTTTTTACAGTTTCCCTACTTCTTATTGTTTCCACACTTTTAACCATTTTATCACTTTCAGCTATTCCTTCACCATCAGTTATTTTAACTGTTTCATCACTTTCAGCTATTCCTTCACCATCTGCTATCTTAGCTGTTTCATCACTTTTCTGCTATCCTCTCTGTTCACTTATTCCCTATCTTGTATTTTCGATTTTTGTATAAATATCTCCACTTTTCAATGAATAAAATACAGGTTTTTCAGATACAAAATGATCTGTCTGCTTAACAATCTCAAGCATAAGCCAAGGTTCTCTCAAGAATATCAAGACAAACTCAAGTCTCCTTGCACCTCCATTGGTTATTATCAAGAAACTACTGATAACCCTTTTTCTTTTCTTTTATCTTTGATTCTACTTTGATTTTTATTTCAATCCATTGACAAACACAGCAGAGCCTGCTACTTTATTTTCTTTTGATTCTACTTTTATTTTTCTTGTACTATCTCTTGGATTTACTTTATTTCTGCACATATCTTTGATTACACTTACAAGATCCAACACGAGATCATAGGTAATCAGACACATGATCTACTAATGAATAGTTTCTTTTTATTTTAACAGGATCCATCAAAAATCCCTATAACACCCACTAAACTCGGTGTTCAAGACCTCTTTTATTTCTCTTTTTATTTCTTTTCATCTTTCAACTGAAAGATACCCACTAGTCTTGGTGCTGACTCAAAACCACACCTGGTGCTCACTAAACACAAACTTACCACTACTCTTTTGATACTCTTTTATCTTGAAAACGCACATTATATCTTGGTGCTCTCTATATCTATTTAAACTCGGAAAACACATACACCATATCAATGGCCATAAAATTGTACCTTACACCATGCAAATATCGACCATGACGAGAAGGTAATTGTTGCCTGACATTGTCGTTTTGTTGAATGTTGCCAGATCAACAGCCTAGTGATTGCCAGGTATGTAAGCATAAATCGGTCTGAGGGGATTGTAGCCCTTCTGCACAATATTGTACTTTTGGCAGTTGATGCAACCTTTAACAAACTCGATAGCATCCTGGAGTATGTTGTTCCAATGGATACCTTGCTTGTGTAGGTAGCAGACAATGTGCTCAGCACCTGCATGTCCAATAGCCAAGTGAGCATTCTGTAACTCATCAGGTCAGTGTTCATTAGGAGGAGCCATTGTGTCAATGGGAGCAGTTCTTGTACACACCCTGAATATTTTTGGTCCTTTCTTATCTGAAGAAATATCAGTTTTGTAAGCAGTGTTTTGTGTTGCATTGGTAGTACCCCCCTCCAGCTTGTCAACAGGGTTGAACAAGCATGATAAGCAGTCTGGAAGTACATTATCCAAACCAGGTAAATGTACAATATCGAAATTGTAGTTGAGGAGAGTGTTGAACCATGTCAACATCATGGGGTTGGCAATCTTTTGCATATGTAGATACATCAAAGCCTTGTGATCCATGTAGAGGGTAAAAGGTTGACTCCAAATAAATTGATGGAATTTTTTGAGAGTGAAAATGACACCAAGTAATTCTTGTTTTGTAGTGGAGTAATTATGTTCAGAAGGGCTTAGTGAGCGAGCCATAAATGAAATGTAGTGTTCTTTGCCATCAGCTTTTTGAAAGAGTGCAGCGCCAATGCCATAGTTCGAGGCATCTGTGGCTACATAGAACCGTTTGGTGAAGTCAGGATAGTGTAGTAGAACATCCTGCGCTAAAGCTTCTTTGAGCTTATGAAGAGATGTAGTGTGCTGAGAAGTCTACAAGCCCTTCAATGATCCGGCATGACAGAGGGAATCAAGTGGAGCACTAATTGTAGAGATATTGCGAATATGTTCATGGAAGTAATTGACGATACCCATGAATCACTGAATATCTTTGCCTGTTTGTGGTATGGGCCACTCTAAGGCATTAGTAACTTTGCGAGGGTCAAGAGAAATGCCCTGATCGGAAATGCAGAAGCCCAACAAGTAAACTGATTTTTGTGCAAAATGGCATTTCTGAGGATTCAGTATTAAGTTGGCTTGAGTTAACATGGCGATTGCTTGTTGAACATGGTCAGTGTGTGTAGTCATGTCAGTAGAGAAGATGACAATGTCATCAACAAAGGTGCGAACGAAAGGCATGTCTTGGAAGATGATGTGCATCACTCTTTGAAATTTAGAAGAGATCGGCTTGAGACCAAATGGACATCCATGGAACATGTATTGACGATTGTTATGTGTGAATGTGGTCTTGTGTTGATCAGCTTCATTGATTTTGAAACGATGGAAGGCATTGGTCAAGTCTAGTGTAGAAAAGACTTTCGAACCACCCAACACATGGAAGATTTCCCTGATTGTAGGTAAGGGATACTTGTCATCAGGCAAATGACGGTTAATATGCCGAGGATCTAAACACGGTCTTTTGCCAGTCTTGTTGCCATAAGCATCTTTCTTGTCGGCTAGAGTCAATGGGCTATTCCATGAGCTATTAACAGAAGCTGGAATAATGATCCCGTCATCCAACCATTTTTTGACAGCTGCATCAACAACAGGTCGCAATGCATATGCTATGGGATACTGACGTTGGCAAGAAGTGACTCCTTCAGGTGTAGGAAGCTCAATCACTGATTCAGGGATATTGCAAAATGACGATTGCGGCACGTTTGCATTCGTGTCTAAGAACGGTTGAATAGCATTGCGCAATTCATGTTGTTCTTTGGTGGATCCAGCAGGTGATTCATTAGGAATCAAACTCTTATGGCCATCATAGGCAGATGGATCGGCAGAAGTTTGTTCAATTTCATCATCCCACTTGTATGCCACACCAAGCAAAGTGATACCAAGTTTAGGTAGAATGTCATAACCCAAAATAACATCAGTGGAGTCAGATAGATCCATAACCTCAAATTTGTGTGTAACTGTATGATGATTGTACTTAATTTCAAGAAGCTCAGTAATACCAATACGATTGACTGAATGACCCTTTCTGGTGTAATGAATCTTTCCTGAAATGGGTGTGATATTCCATTTATTAGCTAGACAAATACTTCTATTTATGACAGAGATTTCGGCACCAGTGTCGATAAGACCATGATAGTGCTCATTCTGTATTAAAACAGGAGATTTGAGTAAGAATGGATTGTCATTCAGTGAGTTGTTACACAATCGCTTACCTGAGGCTTGTTCAGCCGATTCAAGATCGGCATCAATTTCATCCATGACTACGTCAGCGGGATGCTCCGGAACACCTGTGTAGGCAGGTTTGATTGCATTGACGTGTTTATCAGTGGTCAAACGCCATTCCTGTTTTTGTGCCTTGTTTTGCTGGTACTCATCACATATATGGCCTTTGAACCATTTGTTACTGCAATGAGTGCAGAGACCTTCCTTGAAACGTTTCTCTTTTGTGGACAGTGCAGAATCCGTTTTTGACAGGCAGCATTCATGGGGTTGGTGACTGACATACTTCTTGTAGTGCAGGCACCAGGACTTTTTCTCCTTCTTGACTGATTTTGAACGCCAAGAGAGGGAATCATCGTCATCCATTTTTGTTTTGCGCTTGCCCAGCGACACCATGGCGGCAATGTCAATCACGTCTTCAATCTTTTGTGGCTGTTTTTTGCCATAATGGGCACTCCAAGTGATGCATACATTTTCTTGCACACCTGGACACAATGAGTACATGAATCAGGAAGCAGTTCCCACATTGTCCTTGACACCACCATCTCGGCATGTATTGAGGAATCGGGTGCCATATTCGAGCACGGTTTCATCCTTGGACATGGTCATGGTGTAGACCTCTTGCTGTTTTTCCATTTGCGTGTCCACCATTTCGAATCTCTTGCGCATGATCTTGCAAACTTTAGACCATGAAAGGGACTTGCCCGCAAGTTTGGTATTGTACCAGTCATCCAGATCGTGCGTGAAGGCTAAGGGTAACCAACGTCCCCAGTCCTTTTTGATAGCCATGCCATTGGCATCCAGGACCTTCTTGAATCAGTTCAAGAAGTGGTCGATGCTTTTGAACACTTCTTTTTTGGGATCATACTTACGCATACTCTTGATTTGTAACAGAGGGACATCCTTGGCCATCATCATGTTACGAGGAGTCTGAGTAATATCCGAACTACTTCTAGGTTGCTCCTCATCATGATATAAGGATCAGTAAGTAGCCTGGAATTCGTTTAGGTAGTGCATGCCTTGTTTATCTCTGCCTGGGTAGATTTTTGTTTTTCAGGTGGACTTTGTGTATAGGCAATTGCCAGCTGGCCCAACGTGGTCTTGCAGTGTTCAATTGTAGATTGAATACACTTCTTTGGGTCCATGTGGCGGGAAGATGCTGCTCCAGTAAGCTCAAAATCCATTGCAGTAGGAGTAGCTTGACCTTCACTACCCGAATCATAATCAGAAACAATGGTAGGGGTGTTGTCCTGAGAAATGGCAATGGTCTTGACAGTCGAGTTGGTGTTAACGTTGGAAATAGACATCTTGGTGAATAAAAGGGAAAGTAAAGTAGATGAAATGGGAGAATCCAACATAAAAAATGTGGGATTTTAGAGATGAAAGATAATAAAAGCCAATTGATAACAATGAGAATATGTTGAGACTCTTAGATAGTATTTATTATTGTTTTGATCATGGCTTTTATACTAGTGGTGGTGTTCTTACAAAATAAAAATTTTACAATGATTAACCAATGATCAATGTTGATCTGGTTTCAGGTACATTGAGGTACAACAACATACAATGATTCGTCCATGATATAGATCATTATTTATCTAGTGTCTTGTCTAGAAGGTTTATCCATGATTATCATAGTATAGTTTTACTATGAAATACGACAGCACCAACTATCCTTGCATTCACAAGGCCAAACCAGTTCAGCTCCCATGGAACCAGTCTCAACTCCCTCCTCTTTCAGAGGCGCTTACCAATCTGTGCACCTGTCTCCTTGTGAGTGGGTGTTGGCAATTTACCAGCACTATACATCTGAATTGGAGGAACTTTGTTCTTCCTGGTTGGCTACTAAGGCCGATCTCAATAGCTCTCTTGAGGAGAGAAACCAAATTCTTGCTTGCATAGGTGAAGCCCAACAACAGTTGGACATCCACTGTGGGCTCTGGAGAAGGGAATTCCCTGATGTACCAGAGTTTGGTGGTGTTTCGACACCTACTCCCAATTTGGAGTCAAATTTCTCTGCTTCACAAGAAGCACCTGTGCAACTAAAGAAATTGGTTGTACCCAATGACTTGCCTTTGTTAGAATTGCCTGGCACCTGACATGGCAACACTAAGGCCAAATTATTTGTATCCACTGAAGCTTGGGTACATGAGTTTTGAGCATCTATTGAGGTGCATGGTATCAGCATGGAAGATAACTGGAAGCACTTAATTATCAAGTGTCTGAATCATGGTCAGCATGACCAATTGTTTAGGGAACTCAAAGCAACCCCTGGACCAAATACATGGAAGAAAGTTTGTGCAGTGTTGGAGGACTTGTTCAACACACTACTTCAAAAGCATTACCTTGTGCATGCTGTACTAACTTGTGAGCAGGGTGAAAACAAAGCTCTTGACCAATTTGTCCAAAGATTCCAACAGTGCATCTATGACTCTGAACTTCATTTGGAGCATGGCGTGCTGGTAGATATTTTTCTACTAAACATGACAAACAGGTCCCAACAGAAGGTAGAAGCATGGCTCTCGCAACACTACAAAAATGGATGGCCTACAGACATCCATGAAGTATGCAAGAATCTCCTGGCATCTTTGCCACTGATGGAAAGAAAAACGAACAAGCAGGTCCATGAAGTGGATTCCAATGAATTTACAGCTCAAAGAGCCAAATACACAAAAAACAAGTACAATGAAATGCAGCTGAAAAAGAAGGAAGTCAATTTCTGCTGGCATTGCCTAAGAAATAACAAGAAGGTGCTTTTCAGCCGTGACCACAAGTGTCCCTTCTTTAAATACACTCCCAGGGAGGAACAAACTGCTGGACAACAGTGGGCAATGCATGCTGCCAAACGGATTGTGGAAGTGGCAGATGCCAAAATGAGTGAATGCTCAAACAAAGAAACTGGCCCTTGGTCAGAAGACATGCCCTTGTCTGAAACCAGCAGTTCAAACTGTAAGCATTGTTATATGGCTTTCAAATCTCAACAAAGCACTAATTGCAATGAAATTCTTCTTCCTTTGACAATAGAAAATGAGTGAGTATACATCCTTCTTGACATAGGAGCAAACTTCTCCTCCATTGACCTAGACTTTTGTCTCAAAATGGGCTGGAAAATAAATAAGGCTGCTGGCACTATCCAGTTGGCTGACAAAAATCTCATCTCTAAACGTCTAGGAATAACTGATGAACTGAAAGTAGTTTACAATCATTATATAGTTAAACATCGTTTTGAAGTCATGAGCATTGCAAGAGATTATTGTGTCAGCATTGGCACAGATCTCATGCCACAATTTGGCATTGGGTATACTGGTGTAGTATCATCTTGGGAAGATATAGAAAAAATGGAAGAAACAGAGGAAGAGATTCCTACACCAAATGCGTCCCCTGCTGGGTCAATTGAAGAATGCAACAATTTCCTAAACAGCATCAAACCTTATATGGATGCCAATCAAAATATACCCCCAAATTCATTCTGTACTCTACCAGAAGCTGTGGTATATTTATCCACACCTGAAGGAAAAACAGTATTTCATTGTTAATATTGCCTAGCAGAAAAACAAAAACCCATAATCAAAGAAACTATTGAAAAATGGAAAGCCAATGGCATCATCCATGAAGTACCACCCAATGTGCCACATGGCCATTGGAACAATCCTTTAACCCTGGCTCCAAAGAAAGATGGCAATGGCAATTACACTAAATTCCAGCCTTGTCTGGATCCCCAGGCCCTAAACACTTTACTTCCAGATGATTGGTTTCAACTACCATTAATTGAAGACATTTTTGAGAAAATTGGTGATTCAAACATTTTTACAACACTGGATCTTACCCAAGCATTTCATCAACTACCAATCCATGAACCTAATCAGGTCAAAACATCCTTCACATCTATCATGAATGGGTGATCATACATGTTTGTAGGGTGCCCATTTGGGATCAAAACCATCTCTTCTAAATTTCAATGCATTATGAATGTGTTACTACAAGACTTACCTTTTGTAGCCACTTTCATGGATGACATTGTGATCTTCTCGAAAAATCTGGAAGAGTACATTCAACATGTTGCAGTGGTAATCGAAAGACTCACCAATGTAAATCTGGTCCTAAATTTCCAAAAATGTTTTCTTGCAATGCGATCTATTTATCTTCTGGGATTTTGTATCTCAGAAGGTGGCCACAAATCCTTGGATCCCTGTAAGGTGGCAAATGTCCAAGACTGGCCTCAACTAAAAACTGGCAAACACATTGAACAATTTCTGAGTGTCATAAATTATTTTCAAATGCATATTCCTAAAGCATCTGTTCTAACAAGTCCATTGGATCGTTTGCGCAAAGTTCCTGACCTCAGCAAAGTCTGGACACAGGAACATCAAACTGCGTTTGAAACTTTGAAAAAACTTTTACTTGTATACCCTGTGCTTCACCAGCCAAATTTCACAAAACCTTTCTGTATAGCCACTGACGCCTCCAATGAGGGGATAGGTGCCATGCTATACCAAATTGATTCCAATGGCAAAAAACGCCACATTGCCTTCATGGCAAGATCATTAACC
>JNEV01001119.1:0-159414 GCA_000697495.1 Saksenaea oblongispora B3353 | reverse complement strand
GAGTTTTCCTTTTTTTTTTTTTTTTTTTTTTACCTGTCGGACAGGTTGGGCAAGTGTCGACAATTCGTGCCACCGTAGTACCCCTGTCACCCTCAATATACACCTTTTTATCACACCGTGGATTTGCATTGGGATTAGGACCTGGTAAGCGTTTTTGTCTGGTCATGCCATGGTGAATGGAGGAACGCATGTTTTACCATTCTGCATTTGTGGTCGGTTAATAGCCACGACCAATTCTGAGTCGCCTTCTGTTTCTCCGCATGATCCAACTCCGGCGTCTACATTATAGTAGGTGGCCTTTCCACTGTACTCCGTGGTTTCACTTTCTTCCGCGAACCTGCGCGTAGAAATGGCCTCGAGACAATAAATGTAGCAAAATACCAGTACCCAAAGCGGAATGCTGGAGACCATGAATAATTATTAAAAAAAAAGAGAAAGAGAAAAGAGATACTGGCTTTATTTATTTATTTTATTTTATTAACATGAAGGTATCCTTGATTTTGTACCATTCTTTTTGGAAACTCCTGTCGTTTTATGTTTTTTTCTCCTCAACCAAAAACCCCCTTTTTAATAAACCATCTAGAGCTGTTTCCAGGCATCTAACAACACCTGCACCTCTGTTTCCTTACGAACTGCTACCCGTACATATTGCGTACAGTTATAGCCAGGTGTACCGCTGCGAACAGGGACACCAGCATCACGGGCCAGTTCGATCGCCTTTGCTGCCACCTCGTCGGATCGCATATCTACCCACACCCAGCTCAAGAAAGCTTCACCATGGAACACCCACGGGTTAAGCTTGCAAACAGGTAATGTCTTGAGCTGTTCAATAAGATGTGCACGCAGACGTGGTGTATCTCTCCACGTTTCCTCAAGATACGCTTGATCTTGAACCACAGCCTCGACAAATCGCAGCGCCGGATGGTTTACTGACCATGGTACTTGAATCTTGCGCAGCTGTTCACAATGTGACGCCGTAGGACATACTACAGATCCCACGCGCAGGCCCGTGCACGACCAGATCTTGGTCCACGAGTGCATGACGTACACTGAGACGTGTTGTTTCTCCCACATGTCGACAGCAAATGCATGCTCCGAAACAAGCGAGTCAGACCGGAAATCGGAAGAATGCCATGGCTGCATCGATTCATCTGTACCGAAAATTGGGCCACGTTTCTTTTTTGATATAAGTTGTCTTACCAACAATGACCGTGCCTCCATACGACACGTTGTCTTGGATCCACTGTTTCAAGCGATCCACCGGAAAGTACTCACCGGTCGGGTTGCAAGGATTGACAATACACACCATATTCGCTGGTCGTTTGTCCAAGAAGTCCAGGATCTCAAAACCATTGGTTTCAGCGCTTCGCTGGTACTCTCGGTACTGTTTTAAATGAGTATCTCACGTCAAAGGTCCCTGTACTCGTACCTGCACCCGCCAGGGTCCACCTTTCCACGTCGGCCGAGCCTCCACTTGTTCCAAAGCCTTGCGCGTAACCAGGTCAATCAACTCGGAAGCTCCATTGCCAAGCAACAATCGTGCATGATGCTTCTCATAGTCATTAGGCCATAGAAATTGAGCAAGGTTTGTCTTCGCTGGTTCCTGGTTGGCAGCAGGGTAGTGATGTACCTCGCTAATCTTTTTACGGGATCATTTTGTCAAAAATTTGACTGGTTTAACAGGCCCCACTTACTGCGTCCCTCGCAGCCTCGAGCGCCTTTCTCGGGGTACCCAAATAATTGGTCGTGACGCTAAAGTCTTCGACAAAGTTATCAAGGAAGCGGTGTTCTTGTCCTCCGTGAAATGTCTGTGTCTTGACATCCCAAACATTGGTAGCAGGTGTAGGCATGATGACAAATTAAAAAAAAAAAAAGAGACAATCGCAATGAAGTATACGACTAGACAAGTCTCAAGTGGCTGCTCATATATATTTTTCCGTAACGCGGTTGTTGAAAAAAAAAGTAGAGATCGAAAAGATCTGTGTAACTGTTTCTCATGCCATTCCCCCAAGATTTATGTTGAGCTTTTTTTCCCTTATAGTCGTTAAGAACTAGGTTGCTTCACTATCGAGTGAAGTTTATACTTGGAAATAGTTCTTTCTACGTTAATCGATCCCTAATTTTTGCGTTGCTAACATTTTTCATTTTTGGCTCTGTAGAGCCTCTGTCAGCCTGACATAAAAGACGTTTCACGACAACGGAATGTTCCCACTCTAGGTTTTTGTTCTTGCACTCTGTTTTGAAATAAACATCTCCACTAAGTACTCGGGTTTCTCATATATATAGAATCATTCATGTCATTTTGCGTATCGTTTAAACCCGCATGACCTCCGTTCCGGCTGTGGTGCAGCTATATGTCCATTACTTGAAGTTAATACCGTCGTCACACAGAGTATCACTCATCATCTACAACAATAAATCGTCAGATGTGCATCTTTTTGGCCCCTCCGTAGAAGCTGAAACCTTTTTTTTTTTTTTTTTTCTATACTTGCTCCTATCAGCTAGCAGTGCAGGGAGGTTATCTATTGCAGGACACGATTACATTTAGAAGAAGTAAGATGACATCAAGGTATTGTTTACTAGCCGTGAGCAAACCTTATGTTGCTCGCGTAACGTTTAAATTCTAGATGGACTAAAATCTATGCAGACAAAAAGCTTCATGTCCTGACGAATGTATTAATGACTCATATTTCATTCTTCTTTAACGCAAACTTGGCTCCGCATGAATGAAAATTTATTTAGAGCAGCGTAAAAATTCAATAAACAGTAAATTCCAGAAACAGTATGTTGCTCCAAGGGCGTACATATCCTTCTCCTATTAAACATTGATATCTCACCTATCTATGCTCTCTCACCGACACATATGCATAGGAGAGATGCTTTTTTATACAAATCATTATAATCAGGTTAGTTTGTTAAGAATGCACCATCTGCATGGGGGAGAGGGAAGAGCAAACATGATTTTCACATGCTTTACCATGATTTCCCAACATCCCAAGCCCGGACCGGTCGTGGCGGCTCCACAACGACGTCCTCCTCTTCTTCGCTTGCATTACTATTATCGTAATCCTCGTCTCTCTTGCGCTTCTTCTTTTTCTTCTTGCTGGACTTTTCCTTCTTCTTCTTTTTCTTTTTATGCTCCTTCTTCGTTTCCCCCTCTTCCCCCTTTAATTCGTTCCATACGTAGTCTTCTACATCTGATTCGATATCCTTGGCTGGATCATATTGCTTGTCAAAGTACTTATCCATAGAAGATCGCCCTAATTTTATTTTTCCTCGGCCACGAAACGTCACGCGTTCCTCCACATTGCTGTCCCGCTCTTTCTCCTGTGCTACAGATGGTTCTGGTCGGTCGGGTCTGCTTGGAGACACACTGTGGTGTCGATGTCGTTTTCGTCGTCGATGACTACGACCATGACGATCGTCCTCATCCTCGTCCTCCGGATCGACGTCAGAATGTCTTTGTCTCCGTCGTTCACGGCGCGCTTTTCTCGCCTGTTCTTCTGCTGATCGTATAACAGCTTGGTTATGACTATCTGTGGCTCGCACAACATTGAGTAGGAATCGTTTATTCGGCTTCGGTAATGTGTTCCGTGGCCTTTGGACCCGTTAGTTCGTCCAATCAGAACGTATGAATTTCAAGTACTCACAGTCCGGTGTCTGGTTGATATGCTCGCACGCCTACTTGCTCATACTTCTTCTTCTTGGCCTCGGCTTCTTTTAAAATGACATTGGCAATATACTTGTCGAGATCCTCATCGGCGACATTGTGGGCATCTCCCCCTGCTGCTGCCCGAATAAGATCGTTAACAGCTGTTGAAAGCGCAGACGAATTGCCTGGCTTGCTTGTGGAGCTCATGGTGTTGAGCA
Source organism: Saksenaea oblongispora B3353 (assembly GCA_000697495.1). NCBI lineage: Eukaryota > Fungi > Mucoromycota > Mucoromycetes > Mucorales > Saksenaeaceae > Saksenaea > Saksenaea oblongispora. The sequence goes on along the minus strand of JNEV01001119.1, from coordinate 155,544 downwards.
AATCCTTACAAAGGAGTGTTGAAAGATGCGGGCCTAGGATGTCGGCGTGAAATAAGCCAATAGCGTTCTGGTAATAGCCCATAAATGTCCGGTAATTGAATCCCAGTCCGGCTAATGAATCTTGTGGTGGTAAACCGAATATCATAAATGCTTTTCTTTCGTACTCGTCAAACCAAACTACTCATACGCCTTGTATGCATTTGGTGAAGATCTGGAATTGGTATTGTCAGAAGGTTTAGACAGTTTCCTAAAATACATCAATTCAAACCCCATAGTACCACGATGGATGCTGTCTGGTAGCGTCAAGCTTTGATTTCAGCCCGCTAAGTGGATTTACAAAATGCAACTTTATTTTAAAAAAAAGTAGTTCCACACAATAAACTGGTGGGGGAAAGAAAAACAGATACCAGAATATTAAAGGACACGAGATAATGAGCTACTTGCGCAAAAACATGGAGTGATCCCAATACTATAGCAAAACCAAGTGCCTTACCAGAGTGAGCGCAGTAGAGAAAAGATATCCTATACGGCAAAAAAAAATTCTTGCATGTGCATGGCAGTTTTTGAATACGAATAGTCATCTAATGACAGCAAGTTCACGCTTTCTAGGATAGTATGCACTCATTCAATCCATGCAGAAGGATAATTAATTAATGGATAGAGATACTATGGCCACCGTAAATAGCTTCCATTGTGTTGCAACAAACAGAAAGCCTTACTATTTGTTTACAACGACTTAAGTCACTCTTACGTTATCATACGATAAGACGTACGAAGTAGAAGCAGGGAACGTCAACATCTTGTTGGTCTTCTATAGTCAGTATGAACAGATCCAGTCTAAAGAAACATGCATGTACAAATACTAACTGCCAGGCGTGGAAGCCCTATTCACTTGGCTCATGGTATCTTTTTTGCAACTTTACGGTCTTACGGCTCTCCAAAAGATTCTAGTCTTTTTGCGCTTCTTGGAAACTTTTGACATCTAGAGGCAGCGGTTATCATCATATCCTCCTTTTCACTCGCTGCTTCCTGACGTCTTGTAGGCCGAATAAACCAACGCGGCTGTCATTGAAATTGTAACACGTATAGCGCTATAACGGTGGAATAGCGATTGCAATTCTGACAACAAACTACATTACCCTTATCACCTTTTCAAGGCCACTCTTGGTATCACAGCTAGTTGTTGCAGGACGTTGTGATGTTACTATGGGCCACGTCTGGAACAGTTACGGTATCCTTTCGAGGATAGATATCCATCGCTTCACATACATATAATGACATTTTGCTTATCACGATTCCGACTACGTTGCTTTATCTTTTGATAAGAGCGTTGGCAATCCTATGATTTGCGGCGCTAGAGTTCCTCTTCTTGATTTTCGGCTCATTTTGTCTGGGCCAAAAGTACAAACAAGAGGGTGAGACTCCCCACGTATCTGATCAGGATGCACTCCTCGACTCATGGCAAAAGTGTGGCTAGCCTGATTCATGATGACATAGGAGGGCTTGTCAACACAGGCTCTCTGTGATATCGCATTGTCTCATGTTCTGCGACATACAGAATTAGAAGGACATGAAGAGATTCAAAAAGAAAAAAAAAAGGACGCGTTTAATTTCACTGATTTATACAGTATAGTTCAAGGAATAATAATCACCTCGCCTGCATCACCTTCATGAACTGCCTGATAGTACCTCTAGTAAGTACCGAAATATAAATGTGCTCATTAATTTCCTTAGATGGGGGTACTTGCACTCGATGCAGGTTATGTCGGCGGAGGGCTAAAGAGGTGAATAAAGTATGCTAAAACGCTTGATTCCAAGACTAGGGGTCTTCTTTGACTTCCATATATTTAATGGCGTTCATTAATTCATTTCTTACCATATATCCTTCTTCAAGATGATAGTTTAATTCTCATGCCATTTATTGTATACAGTATACACGTAAAACATCACTGTGAAAGGAGAAAAGAGCGCATAACTTCAGCTAAAGAATTTATTATTAGTAGTACGTCCTGGCTGAAGTGAAGACTATCACAGCACTCAACTCTTGGTCCAGTTCTACGAAAATGATTGTGCGATTACTCTCTAGGAAGCAAAGGATGTTTGTGCCAGTATTTTTCCAGACCATGGCAATCTTTCAGCACGCTGCTTTTATTGTTCCGCTGGGAATGCTGAATACGACGAACTAAAATCGGGCTTTTCAGAGTGATCGAGTTACGCTGTGTCGTCATAAATCCATAGACGCGTTTTGGATAGCTGGAATCCATTGGTCGACTGCTATAGGACGTCTGAGAAATTCTTTTCGACATATCGCTTTAATGCCTCTGAAAAATGCGGTTAGGATTCGTCTCCTGCTGTGGAAGCCACTTTTATGCGGTACAAATATAGCCGCTTTTCAATAGTTGAAGCACTTCAAACTTCTAAAACACCAGTTTGAAAAATCCTACTTTGGCTTAGTCCGCGTAGGTTCACTTAAAATCGCTTCTCATGCGAATGTCTACATTCTCTGGCTCGTAATTCCGTTTGCACGGATAGTATGTGAAATGTTCATGGTTGGAAAGAGCGCACAGCTCTGTACCAGTGACATAATCCACGGCCTCAGGCCTGCCATGCTCATCAACAATGTTACCTTACACAGCTTCACTGTTCATGCCGGCTGTGGCATGCGCATGAGAAAAAAAAAAAGAGAGCGTGAAGGCTAACGTATTTAGGTACAGGTCATACCAAGCTTCTATGCAACAAAATTTTCTGGCCATGCGACGTCGAATTGGTCAGTGCATGCGAAGATTGTTGAGTAATTACGAATTCTATTTTTGTTTACATGCGACTTAAAAATTTGCTAGGAACGACTTTGCTTTTGAGAAAGAGTGTATATTAAAGATTTATATTCTAATTCATATATAGATATATAGATATATATTGCTATTTCATCTACATCTGTATCACTGGCAGCTTTCATGGTGGGGACGTTCAACAGTAAAAGCAGATTAAGTTTCCACGGGTATGCCTTTTCTTCCGAGATCAAAAAAATTTTGAAATTTTCCGGAGACTTTCTCGAAGACTAGTGTGTCATCTCTATTCCAATACGCTCAAGGGGTTCATGGTAAGATCATGTAATCGTATGAAAGAAAAAGCGGCATGAAATGCACAGTTGGATCACTTTTTTGGTAATGACTGAGACCTGGAGTATAGCTACTAATGAAACCAATTGGCAAGCAATGCAACCCGAACGTTTATATCATATTATCCGAAGGATACTGAGTTTGACGAAAGCAGGTTAAATACAATCAACACATGTTCTGAAAATTAGATATACCGGGCTTGATACGATGGCCTCCTTAGATCGATGCCTTTCACATATACTAAAATAAAAATAAAAAGACTGCCATGAACCATAACAATACGATGGCAGACACAATGACTTGTTGAGGAAGCCAAATGGGTAAACTACCATTGTTCGTCTGTAATCTTCTCTACACAGATACTGCACTGGTGGTATCAATATTCGTCGGCCGCACTCACGGAATCTTGGGAAAGGGGGCGTGATCTCGCATGCGGCATGGAATATTCCTTCGATGTAGATGCACAGTACCTTTTTCGTTTACTGTTACGAGTGTCTTCTAATTCTTGCAAGCTTGTCTGATGGTTAGTGTATGTTTTGCAAAAGAATGATAGATCAAAGTTGTTCTGAAGGCTTGCTGATCTTACTTGGTAACAAAAGAAAAAAAAAGATAAATGGAGTGGGCTCATAAATTTTATCCAACACTTTCCATTACTGCAATAGCTGATATTTTGAATAGCAAGAACAGAGAGTTTTACGAATCAACGGGTTTTTTTTTGTCACAAAGTGAAATATGGTATTTGGAAAGAAAGGAATCGGTTACTTGTGTCATGGCAAAAAAGAAAGAGAAAAAACGGAAAAGGAAAATGCTTGGTTATGCAACAGCGTATTCATTCTCATCCCACTCAAATCCTCCCAAGATTTGACTGATACCCAACATGTCAGGATCCATACTGATATCATCCCATCCCTGCACTGTATCCTCCTCTTTCATCTCTATCGCAACTTCTGCCTTCGGTAGTGCGGTACGATCAGTTGTGCTAAATGTCTCGTCTTTATACCCGTCCTTTAGCGCAGAGGATAGTTTGTTGAGTTCCATAATGCAAGGCTTTCCATCATGAACAATTTCCAGTTGACCTCGTGTTGATGATGGATCGGATGTGGGTTGGTCGAGGAGGGTACCTACATTGTTTAAGGCATTTCCAGCGAAAAAGGCTGGATCTACCGCTTCACTACCCAAATGTGCTAGAGATGTTGGAGGAAATACGTTATCTGGTTTTGATTCGACAGTGGCCATCGTTGTGGTTGAGGCTGTTCCCGCCCTTGTCCCGTTGTTTGTGATTGGTTCGTGCACCATGGTCATTGGGTGACATTTTTCAAGTCGCTGTCGAACCATCTCAATTTCATCGTCGCAAGTTGCTTGTACCTGCTGTTGATGCGCTTGGGTCATAAGCATCAGGCCCTGCGCATGCTGTTGCAGCAACCAGCAGAAGTACCAGCCTTGCTGAGACATCATGTTCACCACTGAGGGTGCTAATCCACGCGCTAATGCTGCCTGAAAACCTTGCGCTGACGTATAAGACTGAAGAGCCTCTTTCTGCGTGACAACCATTGTATCAGTCTCAACCTTTATCGGTGTCATGGGGACATGTTGCTCACTCGTTGTGTCGGTCGACAAACTGACACCTGAGCTACGAACAGGCTGAGGAGGTGTACTTGGGATAGAAGGAGAAGATTGAGACAAGGTGGATGTCGTGGTTGGTGTGAACGTAGAACCAAGATCTGGTGATGGTTTTTCATTCATCTTCTTTGTCGCTTTGGGCTTCTGCGACTGACCCTGTGAAGAGTTGGACTTCCTCCTACCTCTAGCTTTTTTGGTAATCACAGGTTTCGTCGTTACTCCCATGCTATCCCGTTGCTTTTTAGCTGAAAGAAGGTTATGATCATTGCTATGGCGCTTCGTTCCGCCAGGTGTGGATACTATGGATACAGTAGGGGAAGCAGGTGGGAGTTCAGATACTCCTTCAACGTACTGAGGAACAGGTGACACCCCAGAATAGTTTCGCTGATCTGATATCTGCGTTTCTTGCGCTGGTTGGGCGAAGGATTGGATCTGTGACTCCACGCCTTGTGATGCCTGTATTCCAAGTTGTGCCTGTACCTGTTGCCCTTTCACTTGTTCTTGGGCATGTAGCTGCTGAGAAGAACCACCGATATGGGCATTAGGGATTTGCGACTGAACAAGTGTCGGCGTAGCGTATGCCTGAGAAACGTTGGTTTGCAGCAATGGTCTTGGATGATTTGATGCCATTATCATGCCACTCTGTTCTTGCTGTTGTTGCTGCAGCTGAGGTGGAACATTGTTCATGAAGTTTGACATGTGTTGTTGATGAGTTATTACAGGGGTTGTAGAATTGAGGCTGTTTTTAACCCAGGAAAAGTAACTGCTCAGCTGTTCTTGCAGTTTCTGCAAACCGGCCATGCTAAGACCAAATTTGTCCTCAGCCATCATCTTCCACTGGTCTTGAAGCGTGTATTTGATCCAGATCAGTTGCCGTGTTGCATCGACACTGCCGCTCATCGTCAGGAGTATAGGTAGCCAGTTATCGATTGTGTCAAACATCGGCTTCAATCTGATCATTTGTTGCTGGATCATTGATTTTTCTTGGTTAGATAAATTTTCAATAGGGTTCAGAGAGGCTGTTAAAACGTGTTAGATCCCAAATTCAAGACCAATCATCCTTCCTTGTTACCTCGGTTGTCCCGGGTATGATCATCCAGTTGTCGAATACGTTCCGTAATAATGCTAGGCTGCCTTTGTGACAGGGCACGAGCAGCGGCATTAACTCTCTGCTGTATCTGAGCATGTGGTGAATTATAGACCTGAGGCTGCGGTTGTGGCACTGTTGTAACAGAAGGTGCCACGGCAGCAGTTGGCATTGGAGTGACACCAACTGTATGCGGCAATGAGTAGCCTGACAGTGATGGTGGCGGCGGCTGAGGAGGTGTAGGATAGCTTGCCGTACGTGGCTGTTGCAGTTGTGTTTGTGGTGGCTGTTGAGATTGTTGGGCTTGTGGTGTTTGTGGTGCATGTTGAGGTTGTTGTGGTTGCTGTGGTTGCTGTGGTTGTGGTTGTTGTGGTTGCTGGTGTTGCTGTGGTTGCTGTGGCTGCTGTAGTTGCTGCAGTTGCTGTAGTTGCTGGAGCTGCTGTGGCCGTTGTAGCTGCTGTTGCTGCAGCTGCTGTTGCTGCAGTTGCTGTTGCTGTTGCTGTAGTTGCTGTTGCTGTTGCTGATGTTGCTGTTGCTGTTGCTGTTGCTGGTGTTGCTGTTGCTGAAGTTGCTGTTGCTGAAGTTGCTGTTGCTGGAGTTGCTGTTGCTGGAGTTGCTGCTGCTGGAGTTGCTGCTGCTGAAGTTGCTGTTGCTGAAGCTGCTGTTGCTGAAGTTTCTGCTGTTGAAGTTTCTGTTGCTGAAGTTGCTGTTGCTGAAGTTGCTGTTGCTGTAACTGTTGCTGTCTTTGCTGGTGCATAGCTGCTCGACGTACCAAGAACATGTTCATTTGTTGCGGAGATAAAGCTGCATTTGTCATATTATTAATGCCTGCAGGTTGAAGTAACATGGACTGACTAGCAAGATACTGTTGCGGCTGAGGAGTATTCATTGTCGTGGTAGTCATCATCACTGGGTGAGATGGGTTTGAATGAACACCGACTGTGGTCGGCCGTTGCACAACGGACATTGGGGTAGATCGTTGCTGATACATGCCTACGTTCTGCGGGAAAATAGTGTGTGGTTGTATCGGTAGTCCTTGTGATTGATTTTGTTGTATCATGGGAACGTGGCCGCCCATAGTTTGTGTGGACACGGCTAAGTAAGGAAGTTGTTCCGGCTGAGACGATATTGAAGGCGCAGTCATTGGAGAAAAGCCTGACGTATTATTTATGACATGTTGTTGATTCCGTTGGTCGACTTGGTGCTTGATCTGGATCATTTTATGACGAATAGTATTTGTATAATGGCTCTACCAGAAAGCATTTTCAATCATGCCGCGCTTCCAGCGGGAGGTGAATCTTAATTTACCTTGCTCCCAGCATTCTGGAACACAGCCTGTTCAATGTCTTTCGCGTTAGTGTAGGCGAGGTTCTCGGGGATAGGGGTCAAGAGTTTCAATGCCTGTGCGCTGTTTAAAAAAGAAAAGGAGCCAGGATCCTTTTTGTTAATGCGCATCATGGAATTAAAAGAAAAGAAGACGCCTACAGTTGAAGCACGAAGTACTCTCTGTCCTGCATAGAGATTGTATCACGCCAGTTTGGATTAAGAGCATCATCCTGCGATACCGGATTCACCGGTTGCTCAGGTGTATACATGATAATGGTTGACTGAGAGATGCACTATTAGGCATCCAACTATTCGCCGCGGGGATTCTGAGCGACGTCGGTTTCTTTATTTCTCAATGCTACGCGAAGGGATAAAAACCGCGAGTAGTGAGTTTTATAAAGAAAAAGTAGTGGCGAAAGAAAAAAAAAATAGGAAAGTGAAAGAGAGAGGAAAACGGAAGAGAAAAAGAGAGTGGAAAGGAAAAAAAGAGGGGCGAGCGGACGCACATAGCGGAGTATAAAAATAAAATGACGTCAAAAGCCAAAAATTATCATTTTTTTGCACTCCCCTAATTTTGCGGCACCAAACTCTCTCGATGAAAAATGATATTTGCGCATCTCTTTTAAATACATTTATACTAATTATCAAAATTCAGTGATTGCGACCATTATTTTAGTTCACTGTAACTATATGTTGACCATACGCTGCAGACAGCTGTTAATTATAGGATGAAGCTCCGGCGTAGCTAAGTGTAGGACCGTATTGAGAGTCTAAAAAATCTGCGATGGGACTTTTTAGATGATATAAAAACTTAGGGGACCATTTTTACTTCCTTTTGGCTCCTATTGACTGCGAAAGTAATCAATTTTTCTTGGACCAGGTGATTTATTCCCATAGCAGCAACAAAAGATCTTCACTTCGTACACTGTGCCTCGAAATTAGCTGTAAAAGTCGGACTTGTAAAATAAAAGTGATGGTGGCAGCAACAAGTCGCCACCTCTATTCCTTGCCATCCGTCAAAAGCAAAGACGTGAAAAAAGCCCGACCAGTAACGAGCAGGATCCACTTATTTTGTACGAGGGCAATAAAATATTTTTGGTAAATAAGCCTGCATATTTCTTTCACTTTCTCTCATGGTATGATTTTTTTTTTCTCAACAATAAAAGGGATTGTGTAGATTATCTAATTTACTTTACGATTAGTACAAAGAAGACATAATCATATGTATTAAGATCATGCTTAAATGTTAATGTGAGTGGGCGTTGCCTCTTGCGTGTCCTGACAAGTCTGGGTAGATAACCAATGGTTACAGAACCCAGTTTCAGGACCAGTGCTTCAGAATTGAATCTCACCCGGCGGTGGTTCAGCAACTATCATGGCTGCCACGCTAGACGCGGGTTTCGTTTGCCCAAATTGAAATCCATGAGTACAATTTTAACAAGTTTATCTGTAATATTGCACGTCTTTTAGAGAACTCGTGGTAAAAAGTGCGATATACGCTCGGCCAATTTTGAAGTCGCAGGTTGAAAATAGAAGCCATGTTGATTGAAAAAGTTGCCGTACTAGGCTTGGCAGATCCTTCCCTCTGTAAACATGTCAAGGTTTTGAAACCCAAGATTTTCTTCATCTCTACACTTTACGCTTTGAAATGAGCTACGTTTTTTTCCGAAGATGGCAGCGTCATGTTGCTGATGAGTGTGGTTGTCCTGAATCTATAGAGTATATCGTTGACGAGGAAATGTACGTTCTTGAAACTGTTAGTTCTCAGGCAAAAATTTACGTAATATGTCTTGCCGACGCAACTATATGCACGTCCCAAAGTCCAAAAACACGGACATCCATATGGAAGAAGCGGAACAAAAGTGTGTCTATATGACCTACACAGATCAAACTGAAGTCTGATTTTTCAAACTGATGTACCCAATGCAGTTAGGAAACCATATTGTCTATACGCAAAGAAAAGCTCTACGATATGAAAAGGGTTCTAAAAACATCTTTAAAAAGCGTAAAAACAGTGGTTGTTTGCGCATTTAAATGGTGAACCTAAGACAGCTATTTCCGAAACCGTCGATGGGCATCCATCGTTTGTCCTAGAGTAATTGTTAGAGCGATGCTTTGTAGTGAGGGGCTCAAAACATTGGAAATGTCATTCCATCGGATTGCGAAGAACATACACTACATGTCATTGAAAAAAGCGCGGTTTTATACATGAATAGATATGTTAGAATCCAGAGTGTATTGGCTGGGCAGCAGATCGGACATGATCGATATTAACTTTACAAAATGTCTTTCTTGATGAGACTTCGCTCCGTATGAACATGAAATGCAGCATGGCATTGTCGGAGAAAGCCTACTTTGCAATGGCTACAATGCAAAATCGAAAGCGAAGATAAGTACAATCTTGGGAACAATCTGAGCACTGGATATCATTATATGCTTCCTACGATCCCCACAGCCAACTGACGCAATGAAGATATATGAGAGATGAAGTCTGGGCTGGACGAAGGTTACAAGAACTCCGTCATCTTACGTATCCTCGTGATAAAGACGAGAGGATCATCCATAACAAGTAAGCTTGCGGAATGACCTATCATATCTGGGAGCGACAAAATGTAAGATCAATGCCTATTGGTGTTGGTCTGTTTTGACATACGTTTATCATGTAACCAACAATGTGTAGATTTCTTAAGGTGGATGGGACGAATTTCTGTGATATTGGGCAATATATGCTTCATGATTAATGGCATCCTCAGGAAGCCTAGCTCCAATGTTGTTACCAAAATAGATGGCGCCCGTCCATCTACCTATTTTTTTTGTCTTCTACTTCATCAATTGCAGATAACCATCGTTTGTTACTTTTCAGGTAGGATCTGAGTTGCTGGTTCTCCCCTTGATCGAGAACGGTGCTTTAAGTCACTGTAAGCCCATGAAACCATGAATAATTGACCCACGGAAAACTTTGTTCAAGAGTGTCCGTAGGAAAACATATCAGTTCTATGCGGATTACCCCGGTTGGGATAAGTAAGTGACATGGACTGTATTGACAATCTGTCACCAAGAAGTCTGCACAAATCATCACTTCATGCACAGCCGACCAGAAAACGATTCAATACCTATGCATAACTTACAAGAAGCAAAACTTTTACGACCTGAAATCCGCGAAATATCTACGTATTCTCGGTATCTACAGTGCCCTTGTGCTTGACCTTATTTTCCCCGCTCGCCATGTGATCGGCCTCTTCATTCATGATCGTTGTTTGCCGGGAGTTCCCGATCAACTACAGAAAGTCAGCATTTCTAGCCTTCAAGACTTTGACCCTTCCGGCTCTGCATGTACCCAAGATCCAACCTATGCTTCGCTCTCACCCGATGTGTCACAGAGATTGTCATCCACTGTCATGGAAACCATGCATCCATGCGCTTGCATCTCTATAGATAATGTGATGCGCACTAAGGTCCGCTTCATTGTATCTCATGGTTGGCTAGTAACAACAGATAGGATACGTATTACTAAGACATATCAATGCACATACCTTGTCCAACGAACAGAGAACCCTAAGGAACCAAAAAAACTCATGCTCTTGCGGATGGAACCTGTTTACTACTTTTCTCTACCTTTTCCTGTCTGCTTGCACAAAGTTTTCTTCTTCTTCTTCTCTTTTTTTTTTTTTTAGCTACTACATTCATTTAGATCTGATTAGAGCAACTAAGCTTAAATAAACACTAGACTCATTGGTCGTTCAATAAAACAAAAAACAATTTTAAACTGTCATCGAGTACAATAATTTCTAGGCACATATGAATTTTATTTTGTCAACCTGCGACTTCAAAATTGGCTGAGAATGATAGAAGGATTTTTGGGATAAGAGTGTACAGTATTGTGCCAATAGCCACTTGGCAACTATTCTAAAAGTCAGATATATATTCAATCACCGCCTTGGTCGGCCAGTCAGAAGCGGATGAGACGTATCAGAGACGTCGTCGTCGTCGTGGAATGACAAATTCCGGCATCAATCGACTATCTAAATCGCTACTAATATTTACTGAAGCCTGGAGGTGTTCTATCCAAAGGACCTGGTCTTCGCGAGCTTGTGTGCGGAACAAAAACTGAGGTCCTTGATTTATTTTGAGGCGGAGCACATGACTGTATCTGAGGTAATCTGCTGCCAAATCAGCCTCTGCATGTTGCATAGAATAAGACCAGACCGGCTGTGTCTTTTCAGTTGGTTCCCGTTTGTATGCACGGATGGTGGTACCCCATAACACTAAGTACAATTTTCTGGGAAAAAGATAAGCCTTTTTTTCCCTTTATTGTTTTTTCTCGTAGTACTTACTTCCAGGATCGGTCTCTGGACTCTATATGCGGGGCATCGCGTTCCCGTTTGACTTTGATATAGCCCATTTTGTACACAGTGCATTCATAAGATGGTAACTGTTCGGTGCCTTCGGCTTCACGTGGCTCGATAGTTCGGGTGGATAAGTACGACGGCAAGGCAGTATACCAAGGATGGGTAGGATCCTCATATTTAGGTGGTGGATGATCGTCAGATGGTAATTTTTCCTCTTTATCTTTGTCTAAAGTCGGTAATGCGGTTGTGGCTACGGATGACGACGAGAACGAAAGCGTTGACTGTAAATGTAGCTTTGGTGAGAGGGCGGCGTTCTTTTTACGGTTCCATGGAAGACCGACTAGAATAAAGGAAAAATATAAGAACAACCAAAAATGGACGAAAATTAAACTTACTGCTGCTTAGACGGTGTGCGGCGATGGTGGTAGTTTGGTTTGCAAGCATAATGGATGATGAATATAATGAAACAATGTATTTACAATGAAGAAAAGATAGGAAGATGAAGAAGGAGAGAAATGGAGAGGAAATAAAAATAAAAATAAAAGAAAGAAGAAGGTTATAATCACTTCAACGTGGTGGAAAAGATGACCCCTCTTTTAAATATCAAGGGACCCTTTTTCATTATGGTTATTATTGACAACGACCTAATTTAGACATGGCTGAGCTTTTAGGAATAAAGAGTTCCCCGGTCAAGCACAATGCTCACAATATCTCCGACTTGATGGTCATTCAAAAGTAAATACATTATCACTTTTTTCTGTGCATTTACATACACGTGGCTCAAATTGGGGGGGAGGAAGTGTTTCCCTTTTTGGGGGAGAACGAAACATATGAATAAGTTGAATTGTTGTTTGTACATCCACATGAAAGAGGCGTGAAGATAGGGGAAGGGGGTCGAGCCAAATGGATTTGCATATCTTCAAAGTAACTCGTTTCCATGATGTCGGTCAGGGGCTGGCCCTACCACGGGAAGTATTTTTGGCTTGCCACTCCGCTCTTGCCTACCGGTGACGATCCCGAAGCCGTAACGTGGATAAAAATATATTTGGTGCGGGTGGCTTGCCATCGGGATCACTACCTGCCGCCAATTCTATTTTATTAAAGTCTATTGGCTGTTCTAATTGATTACATCAATTGATTTGTCACCATTTCACTGATCGTGCTGAACAGATACTTTATCATTGAGAGAGATTGTCTGCCCGAGCAAATGGCCAAAGACAAAGGGCATATACGAGCCTATTCCCCAAGTCCCAAGACTGGGCATAGAATGCACGATTCAGCATTCCGATAAATGTAGATCCATCAACATATTCGTCACTGTCCTATCATAGCAGTACCTTTGTAAGAAACTTATTTATCTAATTCGAGAACATGATTTTGCCAGAGAGGGGCTGCGACATGTAGAAATTACTGATATATAAGTTTTATGCAACCCTCTGACTTGGACATAATGCTTTTCAGTGGATGAAATAATAATACTGTTTCCTCACGTATCCCACCTTCTTCTATGTTACGCTCTTCTCTATTATACGAAACATGAAGGACAGAAAACTGAGAGCGGCAATATAGTTCAGCCTGATGCGTGCGTGGGGCACAGTGGAGGCTGAGCGATGGAATAATGGTATGAACTGTTACGCAACGCGTTTATTCCATTGACATATCATATCTCCAACTTAAGGAGGGAATACGGGCCATAGATTAGCACATATATCACTTTAAAGGATATGCACATATACATTTATTATCCAACATTGAAACTACATCTGCGTACGATGAGAGAATTTGTAATGCTTCATGCAAATTTAATACCTAAGCGCAACAATAGGGCGCTCTGTTATGATCGAAATTTGAAACAGACATAAGACCTTCTTGACGTGCATGTCAACATGCAAAAAGAAACCATGTACCGAGTAAAGTAGGGGCACATACAATCAATCATCATCAATGGAAGTCGTTGATGCTCCGTCATAAAGACGCTTTTTATGCTTTTTATGCGTTTAGTTATACATAGATGTTCTTGTTAGAATAGATTACGTACTAGTTCAGGGGACATAGGGTTCATGTATGGGATAAGCTGATGTTAAAGGTTGATCTGTCTGCTTTGAAAGGACTAGCACACCAAGGAAGAGATCACAATCACGTTGTGTTTCCTCCACTCGGACAACGTATAGACAGTCCGGAATTTGCTGTGTTTTATACAACGGAATCAGATAAAAGTCTTTAACCTTGGTCTTGTTATGGCCAACAACACCGTATCGTTTCCGAGAAGCAAAGTAATGCAGCAACGTCTGCATCTGGCTTTGGTTGGTCGTCTCAATCTCAAGCAGAACGATCTCACGGCTGGTGGAGTACTGGGTCTGTGTTACATAGGATGTGACGCGATCCGTTGGTATCCGTCCTTCGATCCACATAGTGGGCGAAAGTACTTCCGCCCACTCCGTTTCTGTCAGTATCCGTCCACCAATCTGACGTGCCATGGCCTCAAACTCGGCGACATTTGGCATGTTGACACGACCCTTCCAAATAGTAGGTGGTTTTGGAACTGGCAATGTTGGTTGCTCGTTTTCTTGCTCGACCATGGGCTCCTCAATATCGCTGTCAAAGGTGAACTCGGCATCGCTATCACCCAATAAAGCTTCCACTTCCAATTCCGTTTTACGGCGCTTTGCAGGTGTGTCCCGTTCGATAGCTTGACGCTTCAGATTGTCGCCCGATGCATCTGTGCTCATTCCCATGCGAGAAAGTATGTCATCCAGAATGTTTGGCCTGGATGTAGGTGTGGTTGGTGTCGCGCTGACACTCGATTTCCTGCTTCCTGCAGGTGACACTTGTTCAGCTGTCTTGCCTGTTGAGGTTGCTGGTGTCTCTGCCTCTTTGGCTGGCTGTTCTTCTGCGTAACTGGTTTCGTTGGTGGCAATCATGATAATATCACCTTTATGCGTTTTTTTCATGATAGGCATATTCTGTACCTTAAGTACCGAGTTTTTAATGCTTTTTTCACGCAGGGACTCAGACATGGACTTCAATTCCGGATTGGCCATATCTTCTGACGACATTTTGACAAGCTCATCAGGATTCAGCGCGCCAGTGATCACACGGATTTGAAACATCTCATTGGCCTTGTCCTTGAGATTGTAAAGGAGAGATCGGAACTTGCTTTTGTAACGCTCGCCGCAAACAGGTAACTTTCCAGCCTTTGGAGGTGGATCACTTAGCTGCGTGTACATGCCATCCTCTATCGATTGAGCCAGCTCTTCCGCCATCTCCTCTGCTGGCTTGATTGGTACATCTTCAAACATAGAAGGCTGTTTTTCCAAAACATTTTCGATGATAGGTTTCAAAATATTTGTAATGTTTTTTATCACATTTTTGCGGACAGGGTTATCTCCGGCATGATGACTGGCTGGTTCAGGAGTTGTAGCGGTTGGTAGAGGAGGAGAAGGAAAAGAAGGAGGAGTTGGTGTTTTAGGTTCGCTGATGGAAGCTTTCTTTTGATGCTGACGTTTGGGTGCGGATGGGCTAGATGGAGGGCAGGGATCGTTCGGTTCTTCTGGGGGTGGTGCATATTCAGGATCGTCATCCTTCTGAGTTGCATGCTGACGTGCACAGACATCGCTACAGTAGGAATCCACACGTGTCCGATTGTCACATGAAGGAAGTAGACATTTAGCTTGATTTAAAATGCCTTTAGACTGACGTGAGGAATAAGTCTAAAAAGAAAAGCGTGAGGTCCAGATCATATATAAAAAAAGGATACCTTTTGTGTTCGTGTTGGCATTTCCTTATCTTCCACAGGTGGTTCCTTGGGCTGCTTTTCCGTCTCTGTAAAGAAGAGAAGAGAAAACGTAAAACGAGATTGAAATGAGAAATTTTGTCTCCTTATCATCTTCAGCTGTTTTTTCAACTCTCCACCACTGTAGACCGAGCGAGACGATGCAAAACACGAGATGGTTGCTAATGGTATCCGCTATTGAACGCAAAAGTAATAACAAACTAATAACTAGCATTTAGAAGACCTGCTGCTGTTGCTGCTACAGTCATCCAATACAAACTTCTCACAAATGTGAGAATACATGACTATCATGCAGCCACAGAAAGAAGGAAAAGAAAGGAAGAAAAAGCATCACGTTTGTCGCTTTCAGTTTGGCATTTAAAAAATTGGTTATATTCAATGTAAAATGCAGGAAGCCAACACATCTCTGCGCAACACTTTTTTCGTGTGTGGAGATTAAGGAACAACGCTTCTTCTCCTCGCGTGTGCATGTCAGTACTGACAGCGAGTATTTACATGCTATTATCGTCCCGCTCGCATCCGTCAAAAATAAAAAAGAATACTTACTTTGTTCACATGCAGGGCATACCCAGTCAATATCTTCAGCCTCATCTGGATCAAGATTGACGCAGGAACAATGAAACCTTATTCCCAAGATCAAAATCAGTACATGATTTTTCCAGAAGAAAGAGTATTCACTTACCAGTCTTTACATTGATCACATTGAACCATGGGGTCGCCATTATATGGTTGTCGGCAAACACAGTATAATTTTTTTCGTGATTTCTTGGCTGCTGCTGCTGCTGCTGTGGCTGTGGCTTCTGCTATTGCCGTTGTCGTCCCTGTTGTCGTTGCAGTTGCCAGCGCAGTTACGACCACGGGTGGTTTTTCTTCCTCTTCCTTTTTCACAGCTGCATTCCTCCGTCGTGACCGTGTCATAATACCTTGCTCCTCCTTTTGTTCCTCCTCTGCTACTTCATTCGCTGGTGATACTTGGGCCATGGATATCGTACCATCGTTGTTTCCGTGTGGTTCCTCCGTCTGCTGATTCTCTTGCTGTTGCTGTAAGTGTTGTTCCGGAGATAAAAGATGCTTTTCAGGACTGGCCATGGACATTAGAAAATGTGGAGGAATGAAATGCGACATGCCGGCCACGCTGGAAGTTGCCACAGCAGCTGGTATTTCCGCAGCTGTCGCTACTAATGCTTCTGTAGCTGTGGCAGTCGTAGGAGCTGTGGTTATAGTTGTAGTGGCGGTAGTCGTCATGGGTAGACCATTCCAATCCGTTCCATCTAAAGGAAAAAGATATGGTTCCATCTGCTCTGTCTCTATGCTAGTAGGAACTGCGGTCCAATTATCATGATTTTCTGTTGCACTGGCAGTCATGATGCCGGCGGTGGCATCACTCGTCGAGCTTGTTAAAGCTTGTTCCTGCGTATGTTTCATTCCGCCTGGGACCTCTTGTTGATCACGTAAATCAAGGAACTCTTCAAAATTATGTATATCCATGTTACGCGCGCGTAAGGTTTTGCAATAAAGAATTCTCACAGAATGTTGTTTTTGTAATGACAGTCTCGTCATTGCGGAAAAACCATTTATCAATTCGAATACCGACTTCACCAATATGGGGAGACTGTTTCAGTTAATGAATGGCCCTTATGCCTGCACTGCACTGTAGAATTTTTATTCTTCCTCCGCATTGCTCTTGTATATAGTGATAGTTTAAAACTCCTCCAAATAACATTTTCTCAAGACCTTTCGCTAAGTGCTGTATTGCTTTGAATCATCTGCTTTCGTCAGTCGTGGTACCGGAATATTTTGCTTTGTTGCCCCATACAAACAGCAGGTGTGAATGTGTATCTAGATGTACTCAGGCAAATAAATTCTTCTTATCTGGGGAACTATTAGGGATACTTGCAGCAAGAAACTGTGTTTGACCAAATTTCTTTTTTAAAAAAACCTGTCTGCACAACGCACTATTCTAGGGAACGTGCTACGGACACTCAGGTTATGGATGCTAACGAGCTTCATTAGCATTTATTTATTATCAGCCTTTAATAAAAAGTTATTTGGTAGTCTCTTTGATAGAGATTATATAAGTGTCCTTAAGCCGTCAGTCCTGAGTGTCCGTAGCAATTCCTCTATTCTAGTGTCCCAAACAATGGTGAAAAAGTTATACTGTTTATTGACCAACTTTTACGCTCCCATTGGATATAGCCCAAGGCGGTTTCCGCGCTGATCGTGGCATCTTAGACCAAGCACTTTGCCTACACGATTTCTGCAAACTTCACAAGCAAGCCACTAGACAACTACCCCTTCTGGCCTTCCTAGACATGCGTTCCGCTTACGATACCGTTGATCGCTGGGTTATCTGGAAAGCAATGCAAAAGGCAAACAACTCTGCACTACTCATATCACTACTACAAAATCTCTTTGATCAGGTCGCAGTGGAATCTATTATGACTAACCTCACCTCTAACCGGCTCCACCCCACCACTGGAGTACTACAAGGATCTGTCCTCTCTCCCCTCCTCTACTCTATCCACATCAACACCTTATCCACATATCTCCGCAAAGCAGAAACATCTTTCTTAACCAGCACGACGTCAGCCAGCCTAGCCACTGAAGAGAGTCGCATTATCAATGACCAACGCATGGATAGCCTCCTATAAGCCGACAATGTCGTGCTCATTGGATCACCCATCACAATGCCACGCTTCTGGATGCTTGCGAGGAGCACAGTAAATAACTAGGCTACAGATGGAACCCTACGAAGTGTGTGCTCCTATACCCAGACCCCAACCCCGCACGTTCTCCCACCCTCTATGGCACACACATCTCACAAACGACAACGCTCAAATACTTGGGAATCTCATTCTCGCCCGGGGAAATCATGGACATCATGGCCTTGCTGCACCAAAACAGCAGCCAAACAATTCGCTCACTGTATGCCCTTCGGTCCCTCAGACTTAGTACAAGCGGCTTCCCCCGTCTACTGGCGAGCCAGATGTACTGCCAATTTATTCGCCCACAACTGGAGTACGGTCTGGCAATACAGAAACTCACTGCTAAACAGCTCAAAGCTCCGAAGAATGCCCAGCCCTCTTGCTTAAGGATTATACGGTGACTCCACCCGCAGTTCCACGATAGTCATGAAACACCTGACCAACTTGCCATCCAAGCGGGAACGCACCTCCATTTTCCAAACCAAGGTCCTTTATCGACTGTCTCGCCTCCCCTAAGATGCTCTCCTCTCCACCCTCAAAAACACGATCTAACAATTCTGCGTCGATATCTTCATGAAAGACTAGAGAAACTTGGTGCGGCCCATCTACGCGCCTGTCGCCTTCAACTCGCGATAGACCCCATCCTCTGGCTACCATTGACCCCACAAAAACGTGGTTGATGTATCCGCTGGCGACTGGAATGGAACCGAGTGGCAAAGTTTAGCCCTGCCGAAGCTGTAACGCAGAGGTCTGCCTCAGCCGACAGCATACAATTCTCTGCCTTCAGGCTCACACACTCCTTCGCATCGCCCCTCTATGAGCTACACCTTTTTCCCTTTGCGTTAAAGGTTTTTTCTCTTATTTCTACATCCATTTGCGACCGGGCTAGAGCGACATGCTGAAATGGCGTGCTCTCAGCCATAATAAAATCTACTCTTTCACCAACTTTTATGCTACTATTATTACCCGCGAAAAGTATTCTACGACTTTTTTTTTTTTGTAAACGCACTACAGAGGACATGAACAATACAGCACCTGGAGAGAACTTGAAGGATATGAGGATGAATGATAACCAAGCATACAAAGAAATAGCATCATTTCACTTGCCGAATAGGATGGCCGTAGCTATTCAGCCAAGGTGGTTCGATCAGAGGTCTTATAGGCTAAAATATAATATCAAACATGAGTTATCCTGTACATAATATCAATCAAAGTGCACACCAGGGATGCTTTTGGAGGACAGAGACAAAGAGTAAAAAAGGTGTTCTGCCTTCGCTTTTAATGGTTCAGGTCACTGAAAAGTGACAGTCATTGATATGAAATCGATCGATGCCTTTAATTGATGCAACTGAGGCACCATTGTAGCTCAGAACATGCCCTGCAGGAACGAAACATCTTAGCGACGTCGAATACCTCGTCTCAACATCACATAAGACTAAGAATGATCTCCTTTAATGCTTATCCTTTGTTGAACCATTTTTTCTGCCTCTGTTGATAACTCACAAAAAAAGATGCCACGTTTTGTTTTATTTGATCTGTTTATCTCCGATGCATCGAAAAAAAGTCACTCCTCACGCAATACTTTTTTTTTATTAACACTGTAACTCATTCAACAGTAAGGGGAAAGATAAGGGAAAAAGACATGTCATTCATAAAATGCAAATTTAGTGTCCAAGACACTTGAGGCTGTGCAATATACCCGCGGTAGTCTTCGCATTTTGAATCAGCTGGCACTTCCACATGAAACTGTCTTTGAACCCGTGCATACCATTCAAGAAGGACATGCCGCTATCAAGACAATGAAAACACGCGGTGCGCCCGCCATTGCTATTGTCGCAGCCTTGTCTTTGGCAGTTGAAGTAACTACAAAGGCTGATCAGTTTGAATCGGTCGATGCAGTAGTGACGTTCTTGTTGGAGTCACTCGAATATCTCAAGACATCTCGACCCACCGCTGTCAACCTCTTCGATGCCGCGGCTAAGTTGCGAGAAATTGTTCAGGCCTCAGCTGTCAATGCACAGTCACCAGCAGTGGTAATTGATGCTTATGTAGCTGCAGCAGAGAAGATGTTAGTGGATGATGTGCAAGATAACAAGAACATTGGTCAATATGGTGCTGAATTCATCGTTAAGAACGTCAAAAATGCCGAAAAGATTGGCGTCTTGACACATTGCAACACAGGGTAAGCCTTTTATTAGCGTGTACTTTTGATAAATGGTTGATGTGCAGATCGCTGGCTACTGCTGGCTGGGGCACTGCACTGGGAATTATTCGTGATTTGTCCCGCACGGGCCATCTCGATCACGCCTACTGCACCGAGACAAGACCTTACAACCAAGGCTCTCGTCTCACTGCCTACGAACTTGTGTACGAAAACATTCCAGCCACCCTCATCTGTGACTCAATGGCATCGGCCCTTCTACGACAACAACCAAGCGTACAAGCCATTGTGGTTGGTGCAGACCGCGTGGCTGCCAATGGTGATACAGCCAATAAGATTGGCACGTATCAATTAGCCATCACGGCCAAGCATCACGACATCTTATTTATTGTCGCCGCTCCCTCCACCTCCATTGATCTGAACACAAAAACGGGAGATGATATTGTGATTGAACAACGACCTGCTGAAGAACTCGTTACCACGACCGGCCTCCAAGCAAATGGCCAAGCAGCCACTGTCCGCACAGCCGCTCAGGACATTGGTGTATGGAATCCAAGCTTCGATGTCACGCCCAGTAGCCTCATTTCAGCCATTGTAACGGAAAAGGGTGTAGCTATCAAACAAGCTGGTCAAACTGAGTTTGACATGCGTACCTTTTTGAATGTGTAATGAAAACCAAACAAATATATATAGACATGTATATGGTGTGCATTTCCTCTTGTGTCTTTTTCTGTTTTTTATTGGGTTGGTTTTCTCTTTTTTCTTTTGTCTATGAATGGACGAGTGTTGTGCTAAACCATTTTAACGGAGACGGCGGGCTTCACGTTCGGATTCCAAGAGGCAGAGGATATCGTTTTCGCGGACGGGACCCTTGACATTGCGGATAATGCTACGGTTGGTATCGTCCATGAATTCAACACGGACCTGGGTCACACCACCACGGGAACCAGTGCGGCCAAGGACCTTAGTGACCTTGGCAAGCTTAACGGGGGTCTTTTGGGCGTCCTACGTATTCCATAGAAATCAGCTTCTGACTATCCATCCATC
Organism: Saksenaea oblongispora B3353; assembly: GCA_000697495.1. Classification (NCBI taxonomy): domain Eukaryota; kingdom Fungi; phylum Mucoromycota; class Mucoromycetes; order Mucorales; family Saksenaeaceae; genus Saksenaea; species Saksenaea oblongispora. The sequence continues at coordinate 134,337 of JNEV01001119.1, read as the reverse complement.
TATCTATCTATCCATCTGTCCGTTCGTTCGTTCGATCGGTTGATATTACGCACCATATTAGAGTTTTCAACGATATGGGGAAAGGAAAGAACAGCTTCGGCCAACCATCTCGGTTTTACTGGATGTCCGGGAGGGTCGGGCGGGCAACACCATCACTTTTCAGCGGGGTATCAATCCTCTTGGCCTCCGCGTGAGACACCTCTCCCTTACAAAAAAGCAGATCATATCGCCAATTTTTTTTAGCAAATCCGCCTTGATAAACCACATGACATAAATATTTTCTACGTTTCCCTGTAGTAAAAGTTTGCGTCTTTGGAAAGCCAACTTTGTACTAATGAAGATTTGAATTTACAGTCATTTGCACACATATTGAGAACTATCTGATGTTTTACTTAGCATCAACTTACCTCCCCCGCAGACATAAAATATATTATTGATGGTTGCTAGTAAACAAGTAGGAAAATTACTGTATCTCATTAAATGGTGTTAGCCTGTCTTGTTCCAACGTTTGATATACGATCAACGGAAATAGATAGCGGGAGTACGATTTCGCTAGGCATCTACTTCGTATGGTTAAAGCAGATAATGTGCGTTATCCACCTAAAAGATGCACGCATGTTGTGTGTGTGTATCATACAGAATTCAGGGTGACATTTTTTAGGCGGTTGCTTGATAAGGCACATTTCTGCGGATCTCATTTGAACAACTTTATCGGTTATGGAGGCACGGACAGCCCCGCACGTTGCCCTACTGCTAGTACTTTCACAGTTGATGATCCATAATAAATACATCCACAGGATGTATGTACATGTTGGTGTCTATTTAATAGTTTTTTTGCCCTACTCTAAAGTAAATTTTGTGTCTACGTAGGACGAACCTTGCGCCAATGAAGAATCCAATTGGCGGTGCTTTGTACATAGATTGGCTACACTCTCACATTTTACTTACATCAACTTTCCCCCGAGGCCCCGCCCTTGGGGCTGATGGGGCCGACGTGGAGTTTTTTATCCTGGTGTCCAGGACCAGTAGTTGAGTTAGCATTGCAGAGGACTTGAAGCGATGCAACGTTTGGCGACTGTTGCCAAAGATGAGCTTCACTCGGTGTGCATAACATTTACTTAAGTAGCGAACAAAAGTTGCGCACACGGCACAGTATAGTTAGGGACAGAGGCCATGCAGGCTAAATAACAAACAAAAAGGCATGAATAATCGTGCTTACAGGCAGATCGACATCCTTACCGGGATGTTTTTAAAGAAACAGAGCTAAAGAAAAAAAAAAGAACGGTCTTCCCTTTAAAAATATGGTTTCCTTTTTTGTAGTGGAACAGTTCCTTATCTGAAAACTCAATGATCCTTGCGCAAATTCCAGGCCCACCTTCATTCGAAGCAAGAAGTACTACTTCCAACACGAAGTCCATTTAGAGCCAACGCGGAAATCATATGCATCTCCCACAGAAAGTTTTACCCAACCATACAAAGACATTAATGGCTACCTATGAATAGGAAATGTACATGTTATTTGTCTTTTTATCAACTACCACTACATATTGGTATTCCAAAGTATAGTTGTGAACGTGCCGCTTTTTTTCGTTAAAAATGATCAATGCTACTATCAATATCAACCAAGTCCTCAACAATTCTAGAAACAGTTGTTCCAATCTGCTTCGTCATTTCCCGTTGCTGATTGACCGCAAGACCAGCAAACTCGAAGACAAGATCACCATCTAGCACTGCCTTTGTACGGTTCGATGACATTCGTTGTTTTGGCCCCTTAATCAGCCTAAGCAATCCGTTTAGTCGACTGTACAACACATGCTCGCGCCTTTTTTTTTTTTTCTTTTTTTACCTGAAAGCTCTTGGATTTAATCCTGCCACATGCTGCAATCCGTTCACAAGTTGCCCATACAAGGTATTCAAGCGTTTAAATGTTTTTTCGGGGATAGGTGACACTACTGAAATGCTTCCGCTAAATGATCCTAAAATACACATCGTCAGTTATCAATAAAATATCGGGTTTCTTAAATGATATTACCACATAAACAGAAATGTCTCCGGCTATACACGCCGTTGGCAAGTTGTGGTAACCGCACCATCGTTCTGACTTGTGCACCAACGTGGAAATCACCTCGACGCATCAGTTTTTGTCCTCCGAAAGACTGCAGATCTTTTTGGATAATAAAAAAATCGCGCGTTAGCGTGACCACGGTCCAATGTCCATCAAGACTTACTAAATGGCGCATATTGATAGATATCCAAATTATCATCTGTGTCACCTACTAATAAGTATAATGATTTGTCATCGATGATAAAGTTGACGGACGCCACTTCAAAGGATTGATAATCCTTGCCCAGTAAAACGAGTTTGGCTGGCTCAAGCTGAACGATACTTTAGTCCCCTCTTGTCCAATAATAGATTATGCTTACCTGAAAGCCTAAAAACCATACTGATTTCTGTGCGTCTCCCAGCACAATAAAGTTTTTTATAGAACAGATACTGGTAACGTAGATCTGAACATCGATAAAAGCGACACCAACAACACTTTCATTGTCTTCAAAACTCCAAATAATCACCTACAAATAAGGTAAACAATGGATCCTTCCATCCTTCGCTACGCTGCCACTTTTTACCTTGGAACCTATACAGGAGACCAGATGGCCACTTGCATCACATAGCGCGGTCACTGCGCCTTTGACATCTTCGGTATGCAAATGCTTGAATCGGTGATTTGTCTGAGGATTATTTGGTTCTGGAACTACTTCGATAATATCAAATAGGTAGATCTTTGTTCTGAATGAGAAAACAGGAAAATAAAAATAGATTATTTCGTTCACAACTTACAGATCCACGCATCGCTGTGTCTTCGCCACGAAGATAACCTGTGCCAACGGCCATAAAGTGTTTTCTTCCGGTACTTGTCTGCTTCGATTCCAAGGCAACACATTGCAGAGAGAAACCTTGCTCGTACTCTTCAAATTCCACTCGATCGACTACCTCCCAAGTGACGGGGGATACCATTAAAAGGGAATACCGATCGACAGATGGTAAGAACTCGCCCGGTTCTCGTTCTTCCTTTCCATCAACTGGTACTCCTTCTTCATTTCGCAATCGTACTGCTTCAGGTGTAGAAACAAGCACAGCATATACGCGCATGGTGGGGTGGTATTCAATTTTATGCACTGTCCGTCCAAGTGGCACTTTTTGCATAATCCAATCCATATCATACGTTGTCTTTCCAGTAGGCAGACCACATAATCGAATGGTAGACTACAAAAAAATTAATCTTTTTTTTTTTTTTGCCCTTGAACTTTACCTTTGCATCGACACTGATAAAACCATGTTGGCAATTCACGTTGTGAAACTGGGTAAACCCAATGATTTCATGTTCTGTTTTCATGGGATGAACTCGAACAAAGCTTTTGCAAGAACATAGTAACCACGCTGGCTGTGGCCCTGCCACAAAGACACCGGCGTATCCCGAGACATCTGTAAAAGGTATCAGAAGATGGCGTCGATAGGATGCCGCTCGGCGTTTTTCTGAGGGCATATTTGCATCTTCATCAGGCACTTCGAATTCGTCGATCTGTACAACGTCTTCCTTCTTCTCTTCTTCTTCCGATACGGTTGTTCGTGAAATGTACTCGTGATGTACTCGAGAGAATCTCAAGGCAAGACGGTCGGAGCTCTCATCACCACCCGGCATAACTGCCGCATCTGCTTGCGCCAGAAAGGAGAAGGCTTTGTAGATCACTACGTCATTGGTATGTGTTCGAACCTATCCCAACACATAAGCCTATGCTAACATCTGACGATTCAAGCTCACGTACCACCAGATGTGGATTCTTCCGTTCCTTGCCGATATTGGCTATAACTAACTCCTTGATAGACGTGGCGCCATTGTCTCCTGTTACACCGGATGCCTTTTGCTGGTTGGTCGTGCTGTTGGGCTCTTGTGCCATATGGTCTACGATTAAACCTGGCAATTGATCGAATCGAGGGAAAGCGAAACATTCTTTAAAATCAGGAAGGCTATAGATCTATAGAAATCACTAAGACCCTCCTCTCCTTTCCTCATGCATCGAGCTGTCTTTACCTGTAGTGTGCCGTCGGTGGTATAAAGCAGACACCAAAAGCTTATCTGGGTCACCTCGCTCAGACCACCTTTCATGCTCACGTTGATTTCATCTACTTCCTCGCCACCGACAGCAGGAGGAGCTATGGCCTGCTCGGTGTCTTTGTACAGCATCTCCTCATCGTCCTCGTAGTCAGGTTCAGATGCCAGAGGCTTGCTTGAATCCTCATCTGCAGTTTTATCTTGTTTGTTCTTCTCCAAGCTTTCGCTCTGATCGCCGTAAAGATCGAGATCGATTTCATCAAAACTATCAGCAGCTTGTTTTGGTGAAAACGATTTCTTGTTCGAGTTGGACGGAGGTCCATCATCTTCGGCTTTTCTCTTTCGGTCACCTGGCTTCTTTTCGCTTGACTTTTTAGCAGCCAATTCTGCAATCGAAGAAAATACACCCGTAGCATCGGCAAACAGACCTGATACAAGTACCGAGTGCTAGCATGGTCGTTAGTAAAAAAAACTTGTTGCGAGATGTACTTGCATTAATAAAGGAAGGCACTTGGATGTGGGTAATATCCTTCGTGTCTGGGTTTCCTTGAAGAGCCATGATTGTCTGGTCTTCCAGAAGAAGTAATATGTACGGATCAAGAATATTGGCGTCAATAATATTTGATTTTTTAACAGACAAGGTCTGTATCAACCTTCCATCTGAACAAACATGGAATGAGACATGTGTGCAAATACACTCCTTTCTTTCCCTTTACCTGGCGACAGTAACATGACACCAGTACTGTGAACTTGGACAATCTGCGTGTGATCAAAGATTGCGCCTACAGCAACGGTGGGACCACTCGTATAGAAATCTCTATTTTCGAGTTCCTGCAGTTCCTCTCCGGCGGCTAAAACCTACATCCCTTTTAGCTTCCACGGCACTACATCTTACACGATCCTTACCAGTGTACTCGTGGACTTACTGATAAATAGTAATTTATCAAATAAGTTACTGAAACCACCATCCGCATCCCCTGTCTCTTCGTTCCACATATAGGCCGATCTCTTTGCATCCTGGTTCCTTCCAACCTGCATGCCTTCAAAGTAGCGCTCTTTGCGACATTTAACCGACCATACAGATTGACAATCTGACTGCGTGAAAGAGAACGTTGATTCAGGACGAATGTGCCGCTACGTAGACAAAGATATTAAGCATAGCCATGCGATTGGTCACGACCTTACCTGGAAAACGCAAAGCGAACCGTTCTTTCCGTAGCCTGAGCAGCTAACAAGTTCTAGATCCGAAGCGGCAGACGTTGGTTCCGGGATATCAGGCATCTATTGCATTTTCACGTTTAGAAGATTACTTATCCCACTATGCATCGCTTACATCGGCACCTTCGACGTTGCCTACAGCCATATCCACAATAGGACCCGTATTCAGCAGGGTGTCGCAAACGCGGAATGTGATGTCGGAAGCTGTTCCGTTGTTTAATTTATGTCCTAGATTGTCTCGTTTAGGTTTACCTGTCAACTTGGCTTGCTTCAAGGAGTCACCATGGTAATGCCATTTGATCAATAGAGAATCACCCACACGGCTACCAAGGAAGAAGTATTCTCTATCCTTTACACTGGTAACACAGGAAGGTACCATAGCCAAAGGATTGCCATCTTTTCCCTGAGCATGTTGTATCTGCGCGAGCTCCATGCCCACCACCTTATTTCCATCGAGAACCATTTGAACAAGAACCCAGTCACCATTCTGCAAAAAGAGGACGCATCGTTTTCCTCCTAACGAGTATGCCTTTGCTCCATCTAATACGAGATCCAGTTTGATCGTTGTATCATCATACAGCATGCCTCCAAAATCGGTTGTTTTTTTTGTATATCCATTGACAGCCACACCAACACCAGGAGAACCTTGTGACACATGCAGTAAAGAGTTGGATGCGATAATCAAAAGACCGTCTACGGGCTTGGGCATGGAAACGAGTTTAAGACAATCGTAAGGTAACTTATCCAAGGAGTAAATAATGGGATAGATTTTGGCGGAGAGATCGAGAGAGATGACTACAACAGAGACAGTGTCTTTGGCATTGGCTAACCGACTAGACGGGTATCAGCTTTGATCATCTTCAGCAAACGTTTTGGAATACTGTACCCTGTCCAAGTCTGTTCGGTTTGGAAAAGAATAGCAAGCGTAGGTTCGTAGTAACCCGAAAGGAACACCATATCGATGACATTCTTTATACGTGAGTCGATGGATTCCAGATCAAGTACAAAACTCGATGAGTAAGGCCATTTTCTGATAACAGAGAACTATCAGCTGCACGGAAGAAAGGAAAAGAAAGGGGGGACTTACTGCGTCTGATCCTCTACATCAGAGAGAAAAGTAGGGTCATCTCGTTTTTCGGACTGACGAAAGGGTAAAACTGCAAGTTTATTGTCGTAGAAATTCAAAACTGCACACCGTTGCTGAGGATCCACATGGATTGTAGGTGGGTAAGGGTTGGTTAAGAACTCTTTCTGCAATGAAACGATAGACTGTGTGAATGCGCGGACTATACAGTAGTGTACGATTTACCTTTAATTCGTCACGTTCGTAGTAATGGATCGATACTGTGACAATAGAGTTTGTAGAGGGCGACCATTCCAACAACGACATCTACATGTTTCTGTTAGCTACCATTTGATCACCACGTACTAACTGTTCACATGCCTTTGCATCGTTAAATCCAAGCAACAAACTATCGCATCCTTCTTTTCCGCGTGGTGAGGAGGTACGAACAGCGCCCATGGTGGCTATAGAGCCGTTCAACTTGTATTGTGCCACCAGTTCTAATCGGCCAGAGCTACTGTCGGTCAAGTCACGTTTTAATGGCTTTAGTTTTGGATATATGAGTGCCTACGCGCAAGTAATCAGTAACCATTACAGGCATGGTACAACCATGGTCCATAGGGAGAGGAGAGATCGTCATGTCGATAAAAAATGCAGGACGTGCCATCCATCGCATGGATAGTTTACCTGTTCATCATCGCCGTTGAATCGTTCCTGACCAGTAATGTTGTTATTCTCCACCTCGTCGTCTTCTTCGTCTTCTTTTTCAGTGTCATCAACGCTAAATTCGGGAATGTACTCGACAAATTCGTAGATCTGGAGTAAAGAAGCTTTGGCCACTATCAAGTTGATCGCGTTGGAAGTTGTAAAATGACATTTCTCCACATGTTCGACAGTTTGTGGTGGGAACAGTTCCTTGTATATCGTATAGGCAGACATGGCTTTGTGTTCCACGTCGAGCCCATGCAACAGCGAGAACACACTTTTTTTCGTGCGGTGTCACAACCTTGCCCACCAGCTTATGTGACTTTCTGTCAACCGAATCATTTTACCCAAAGATGCAAAAGAAAACGAAGTAAGCTACAATATGATATGCGAATGGAAGAAAAATAACACCGTGTATAATATAATGAAGACTACCAGGATGTATTAATTGTTTTCATGTCAGATAAGTGTAGGGCTTGCCATGGGTGGTCCCTATCCTAGGCGGGTCAATAGATAGGCCCACGGCCCAGTGGGCTGCGCGTTTTTCGTGCTGGGCCTTGGGATGCCCCAGCCCAGTTTCAAGCCTTAGATAAGTGCTTCTCGAGAAAAATGCGAGAAAAGAATCTTTTGAAGAGGATTGCTTTTTCCATATTGGGACGAACACCATCTCTTTGATTTCTGACACTTAATTGTTGTAGCTTTCTCTTGGAGCATAAATACCATATAACGTCTTATTGAAATAATTATCAACTCAGTATAATGAATTAATGGTGCAGTAATGATTGTAAACATTGTTAAGAAAGATATATATACTCCTTGCACGACTCTAAACCATTTTTTGGATAAAAACATAACTAGTGCGTCAAAACAGTTAAAGTATCGCCACCGTCTGGTGAAGGATGAGCGTTGTCAATCACTTGCTCAAAAAGTAGCGCAAACCATAAATACACCGAAGTCTCGTCAATACTACATATAACTCAGTAGCGACATAAATCCCATCTTTATCAATGAGCCGCATCTTTTGTTTTTTATTATTACTTACCACCCCAAATTTAAGGAAATTTCTTTTTTCATCGCAAACAAGAGCTCACCGGTACAGGACAGGAGCCTCAACTGCCGCCCTTTTCCATAGCATCTCGTCCATTACTGGAGAATCGTCTTTTATCCCGTTGAAGTGCTCAGAGACATACGATCCACGCCCGACCGCAAGCACCTGTATCAAGCAGGGATATAACGTTATTGCTCCTCCCCCGTCACTAAGAACGGGAATAAGGCAGCGAAAGAAAAAAGAAATACCTTCAATCGACCGTAGTTTTCTTGAAAGCATACTAAAAATTAGTATGGAAAGAGAGCTTAAGAGTGTGATTGGTAACTCGTCAGGCGAACGGCAAGAATAGATGACATTAAGATTGGCCACCCAACAAATCCCAAACTCTGTCACTACAGATGCTGCGCAACTAGGAAGTACCTCACCTCGTGTAACCACCCTGCAAGGATAACAAGTGGTCTTGAGCGTGGTGAACTCTCAGGCATGTGACGAGAGTTTGTTCAAAAACAACTTTGAGGAATGCTACGAGACTTCCACCTCTGCGAAAGCCAAGTCAAAAACAAAAAAGCCAGCATAAGAAGGGAAACATTGGGTGTGCTATGTTCCGCTCGAACATGTTTTGAGAAAGGATCTGTCAGAAGAAGTACGTTCGTTGTTTCTGTCGACTTTTAAGTGGATGCGCTGTCCATATCACTAATGGCATCCTGGAGTTGGCGGCGATCACGCTGGCCACTATGCTGAACGTCGTATCGCTTGACTTTCAGGTGTCACAGGGTGTTGTCAAAGCATCGTCAAACACAACCAAACGGTTAAAAGTTGTCCACTTTATCCCCGAAATACTTCAACTCCGTGACGAGACTAGCACTGGCGGCGAAGGATATGTTGCCGTCAGAAGGATGCCTAGCTCAGTAAAAGACTACCTCTCCACCTTGAATAACTTTACTTCGGATGATTGGAAAGACATCTTCAGCGCAGAAGATACTTCGTTTTTGCACACTAAGATCTGGGAAGGATTACAGCCAGGCAGACAAGACGTCCGCTTTGGGATGATGTCTTTTGTACCAGTATTGGTGAGCTCCCAAAGCTATCCGCAGGAATATCGGCGACTGTAAAAACAATACGAAGAAGGAAGGACAACAGATACGAAGCGATACACTACGTATAAGGAGTACGAGCAGATAGTAATATGAAATGCTGCAATTGGGAATTTTTGAACTGAGCTGTTGCATAGATCGCGTCAGAAATGAAAACTTCGGCTCGTCTTTTAAAGCAATATCAACATTCGAACGAAAATCAAAGCTTACAGGATTGTATTCAACGTTGTTTTCGTCGTATTTCGCAGCTACGTCAAAAAAGATGCGCTGACGTATCAGCAGAACAAACTTGATATGCATCGCTTTCCGGTGTGGTTACATATCAAGAAATAGAGACACGCAGGCAGCGTTCTGCAAAGCACTTTGCGGGAGCAAGTCGCTTGCTCACCACCATTTAATCCCAGTCGATTTAGCACTAGATCAACTAACGAAAAACCGAGTGCAACCGGTAAAGGGTACGTATACTTTGTCAGGGGAAGAGTGACCCAAATGTTCCTTTTCTCGGTTCACCTCCGGGACCTCGTCAAGCTGATGGGAAAACAAAGGGTACGGATCACGTGTATAGCATGCCGCGTCCGTATCATTCCCATTTATAGGATTTTGCCAACAGTATCATTCAACCTTTCTTAAGGTCATCTGTCCCCTATCATATCACTTCATGGAAATAGCTCGGTTTTAGTCAAGAGGTTGTCAACTGGTTCCTACCACTCATCGACTCTAACCCTATGCAATATGCCTTGATTTCTCCTTCCAGAACGGCACAATAAGCAACGCGTGTTCAAGTTAAGTTTATTGTCGTTGCGGCAGCGCACAGACTCCATAACGCTGTTGATCCCGTATTTTCGAATCTTTTTTTTAGGGGGGGAAGAGAAACACATCAATCCAGCTTATAGTGCTCATAGACACGTATAGCTCTTTATAATGTAGACTCATTCTTATAAAATAATGATTCCATAGAACAACGCTTTTATTGCGTAGGGTAATTGCACATCACTTTTTTTTTCTTTTCCGAAGATCCCAGTGCAATTTTTAACAGATGAAGGTATCCGGCAGCCAAGTCGGAAACTTTTTTGGAACTAAGAGTGATTCTTTTTACTCGTACGCAGCTAGGAGGGAGTCTTATCATTCTGGCTCGAGGTGCAGGAACTGTCGGAGCATCTCATTCGAAGTGAGACCACGGTACTCAAAATGCAAACCCGTGTAAAAGGTGGTTTTCTTTGTATGTTGCAAATACATGTTAGATAGGTACGGGTTATCTGAAGGGTAATAGAAGAGCACTAGACCCTATACAGAGATCAACAGATTGAAAAAAAAAATCGAGTGGCAAGGGAGTTAGACGAACGGTTCATTTCTCTTGATGGCTATCCCTATATTCTTCTAGTTTAATCTAGAGCAGACTCTGTAGATAGAAACGGAGCAAAGCGGAATTGAAAATAGGAAGCCGGATGAACGCCGTGCGCTCGCTTTGCAGCGTGAACCATGCCTTGTCCCGTGTCTCTGCGACCTGCATGTTTTCCGATAGCCTTCGTCGCTGTACTAGAAACAATAGCTGCTGTAGAGGAGTGTTACAGCTGAGGAAATGGACGATGGCTTTTGAATGCCCGTGTGAATGAAGAAGGTGTGGAGAACGCACGGGACATGGTTTCGGACAAATTGGTGATATTGGGCAAAAACGAGGAACAAAGAAACACTTGTGCGTTTGTTCACAGTCACGGGAACTTCACTTGATCGGTTGGATGAGTGCTGCGTCTTTTTTTTTTTTAATAACCGAGGAAGTTCTTAGCCATGAGTTCGCAGCACTTTATTCCACCAGTGGTATTTATTTATGCATTCACTCGATGATTTGAATGCGTTGACTTAAGATGGTCAATGTATAACTCAGAATTTTGGCATGATTGAAGAGGATCTTTATCGATCGGGCCAACCAAATGAACTTAACTTTCCTTTTCTTGAAAAGCTTGGCTTAAAAACAATCGCATGGCTTGCGCCGGAGGAGCCAAATCAACGCTTGTAAGAGGAGAAGACGCTTTATTTTATAAACTAAATGAAACAAGCATGGATTTCATAGATGATCAGGATATCCAGCTACATCATCTCGGTGTGGTATCGTCTATCAATGCATGGGACCCGATTACGGAAGAAGCCGTTTTGGAGGCATTAGAGTTAATACTCAATCCGCGGAATTATCCAATGATGATTATGTGTAATCTAGGAAGACATCGTACAGGTAACCTAAGGGATGGGAAGGGAAAGATAAAGAAACTGATTTATTTTAGGAACAATTGTGGGATGTTTAAGAAAATTACAACGATGGAATTTAACATCTATATTTGAAGAATATCGACGTTATGCGGGCCCAAAAGTACGACTGTTGAACGAGCAATTTATAGAATTATTTGACACGGATCTTGTGCGTGTTCCGACAAATAAACCAAGTTGGCTGTGAGTGGAGGATCTTACAAGGCAGCCTCGTGTTCAATTTTCGTCGGGGACTGCTTTGATTTGAAAGACCGCAGTAATTTAAAAACGATTGGTTTCTTTTTTTTTGTTTTTTTTTTTTGGTGTGTTTTTCTCAGATAACACTTTATACAGGCGAAACATATTTCTTCCCTCGATTGGAAGCAAATCCTTTGCCTCTCGAATAATCGATATTACCACTTTATCAACTTATGCAACAACTTTTTAATCCTTTAAACAACGTCGCCATTCTGGTCCCTAAAGTTCTACGTCACGGCGGCAGCGTCTCATTTGCCATTGCGTTCTGCGTTGCTCAATATCCAGTCGACACTTCAGAAGGAGGATAAGTTTTGATTCTTCTTCTTTATTGTTATTACTTTTATATTACCAGCTATCTATCTACCTCATATCTCTCCACCTCTCTCTCCATCTCTCTATTTCTTCCCTTTATATTTCTTTGTGTTTTATCACCTTCCATTTTGGTTATCCCTTTTTTGTTCTTTCTTTTTTGATTACCACACAAGGCATCTCTCATCTTCAGAACCAACATTACCATGGTCAACTCATACACTCGCTCTGACTCTCCTTTGGGTCGTATGCTCTCTCTTATCAAGGTTCCAAGCTCACCTCTCCGCTTCCTTATACTCGATTGTCCTACCGAAACCACTTTACCTTATTATTTGGAGGAATTTAAGCGATTTAATGTTACCAATGTCGTTCGTTGCTGCCAACAGACGTACAGCGCCAATAAACTACTCGACCATGGGATCCAAGTACACGACTTACCATTTAAGGACGGTGGCGTGGTAAGTACTTAAAACAGATCCGATAGAAGAGAAATCAACGATCTAAACATTCTCCCTCCCCTTTTTCGCCTCTCCTTTTAGCCACCACCTACGATCGTCCGAGAATGGTTATCTCTTGTTGATTCTCAGGAACGTATTGCTAAATCGGATGAACAGTCCGAACCAACGATAGCAGTGCATTGCGTTGCCGGTCTCGGTCGTGCTCCCGCTTTAGTTGCCATCGCTCTGATCGAATTAGGGATGCAGCCCTTGGATGCAGTTGAATACATTAGGAGAGAACGCAGGGGCGCTTTTAACAAACCCCAAATTGCCTATTTGGTAAATTATCTTTTATCCATTTCATCATCCATGCTGACATATGTGGCTTAGGATACTTACAAACGCACCCTCAAGACGAAATCCTCCTCAGGCTCCTCCTTCAAGAGTTCTTTGGGAAGGATGTTCAAGTTTGGTCGAGCTGACAAACAAGAGGTCGTCATCCATTGAATATATGGTGGATCATATTCAAGTCATATTTTTGATATTTTGAATTCCCGGGTTTATTTTTTTCTTTGTTTTTACGGTTGCAAATGGTGTTCCTTTAGAATTAAAGAACGTGATTGGTATTTAAATTGCTTATCTCGCCCTATCTGGACACACTGCACGCCTGTGCTTTTCCAGTTCAGATGTTACTCGGCTCTCGGAGGCTGAGCCAAATTTTAACACCATGGCTTGTTACTTTCGGAGTTACTGGCGTCTTTTTAAAAGCAAACAGCTGGTGCCATCCTAGAAAGGAGATGCTCCTCTGATCCGGATGAACTAGCAAAAATGGTATTTCTCATCCTATGGACAAAAACCATCTCACTTGACTTTTTTCATATCATGTGCTCTCTCTCCTCAGTATGAAGAAAATGTATGGAAAAGGTAAACCATTGGAATACAGACAAGGTGTAGGTCAGTTCAACAACGCACGAGGAACGATTGATGTGGAGATATGCATGGATGGCACAGGTGATCATAGTTCAGCAGACCCTTAGCCAGATAAATGTCCAAGTGCACGAACAGGAGTCCATTCACGATAGACAAAGGAGTAAGTGTGTATGAGAGAACAAAAAGTCTCCCTCAATGGTGTATAAACGAAAAGAATTCATTCTCTTTTTTTGAGAATAAAAGATTTCTTTATTCTCTTTGTAACCCCTTTGTGTACAAAGCAATTGCGTTCCTTGTGTAAGCAAAGTAACTTCATAACTTGAACTAACCCCTTAGCATTAAATGAATGGTATTCAGATTCGATGGTGGTTGTTGTAATAACGTGGTATGGATAATAAAGTTGGTCGATTTGATACAGCAAATCATAGAGAACGGAAAATGAAACGGAACATACAACTTCCTCCCCACATCTCCTTGTTGATCTGACTACCTGTTTGATGGCTTACTACTTCGGAGTACTAATTGACCCCGACGACGAAAAAAAAAAAAAAAAAAAGGAAAAGAAAAACCATAGAAGTTCCATTCGGGGCATCTGATTTTTATTCGAACATGCAGAAGCCTAAAGGCCAATTAGATCAAGTAACATCCGCATTGCATGAAAGTACAGACGACCAAATAGAAGCAGGCAATGCGTAAGCATCTTTCCTTTACCTTTTGTCTCTTACCCGAATGGCAGTTACTTTAAGAGACTTGTGACCGAACAAAGCAAGACACTTGACGAACTACAGTTAACTCGTACAGTACTCAAGAAAAACGAGACGAAACTGCAAAATCATACAAAGGCCGCACTGGTAAGCTTTTTTTGTTCCGGGAATAATAACAAAGATTCTCATCTATCCAAAGGCGTTTATGTTGCTGGGCGATTTGATCGATGAGTGTATCCAAGATGTTATATTTGAGGCGCATCGTGATATCAAGCAATCGGCCGCGATATGTCAGATATGTCAAACCAGGTTTTATTTTCTCTTTATCAGCGGGGTTTCTTGTATCTAATCGCTATGACTATCTTAGGTGCCGTTGCTATGGTAAAGAGAAATAGAAGAAGAAGAAAAAATTACCCCCTGTTTCTTAATCTTTTTTGGCTCTTTTTAGTGTCACAACCAGGATTTGATGTCTTTGGCAGCAGCTATAATATCAATAATCTTCCGTCTTACGATTGCGTCAACTGTCACAAAACTATTGCAGCATCACGCTACGCACCGCATCTAGAGAAGTGTCTTGGACTTGCCGGAAGACAATCCAGTAGGGTCGCTAGTCGACGGTAAGAATAAGCATAAAAAAAAAGAGTGGGGATGGAAATAGTTTAACCTACGATTGGAAAGACTGGGTTCGTCGCCCATTCCATCCACTTCTTCCGATGACAACTTGGGAAGTATCAGTGATCATGATGGACCTTATGGCAGTGACAGGAAGAAGAAGAAATTAACGGTTTGTATTCCAAGAATCTCAAATAGTCGTGCCCTATTAAACGCCGTTTTGTAGTCTGCAGTCAATGGTGCATCTAGAGTTAAAAAACTGAAATCGTTAGGTAACGAATGAAAAATGTATAGAGTCCTGTTTTTTTTTTTGTTTTGCTTTTCCTTTTTGTTATTTTCTTTCTATCTGTTGGCATAAAATGAAAAAATAGACTACAAACAAGATTATCTCGTTCATACGTAGCTGATGTCAAACTATAACCTACTATGCGGAAAACAGAAGCCTCGGCAAAACGGGAATATGCTCATATGCTGATGCCAAAGTGCCTCAGTAACCTACTGCGCTGTGGCTATGGTCCGTACGACAAGGTAAGGGCTGTGGCACTTTACATTAACGCTGCCCAGACGCGACTGGTGTCTATATGGGAAACAGACTACAGGACGTAATCTTTCAACTGGACGCAAAATCAGGTTCGACAGGTTCATACATTGTACTGAGGCTGAGGCAATGGGCGTATGTAGTCCAGGTCAATACGTATGGCCAACACCCACCATACAGAAAAGGGTCTATTTGGATTGTATGACTTGTCTATTTTGATGGTGATTAGTAATACTACAGTCATTAATAGACGATGTGGTTTGTTATTATCTGGATAGATTAAAAATTCACAAACTTTGGTTTTGATATCAAAGGCATTCTGGTCTTATAGCTGTTAGTGAAAGACATAGCATCATATCATGAATCAGGGTAGATGCTTTGACCAAACGATGAAATTCCGCCCATCTATGTCCGTGCGTGGAGGTCATCGAAACGCAGCTTAAAAAAGTGTAACCAAGGGAGCCTCCCACTCCACCTTACTCTTGTGCACAACGGTACTACTGTTGTTGTTTCAAAGATCACCAAGTTTGATATAGTACTTACTATGCATGAATATCCGTTGATAAAAATAATGGATCTCGCGTGGCTATCAGGAGCCTATGGAACATGCTACTGGAAATGTACTAGTTCCGATGGAATTCCCAAACAGCAATACGATGGTTCAAGGTATACCATTTCTTAGATTCTATTTCATATGCATACGAAGTCTTAAATGATGGTGCTGCGCGCCCAATTTTGAAACGAGAAACATGGCCTTATTTTAACATAAAAGCATACATTAGCTTTTCTGTCTATTGACCATAAAAAACATTTATAGTAAACAGAATCCAATTAAATAGATTCATGCACCACACACAGACACACACAAATCGCCTACTGGTTGAATACAAAATACGACATGTGCTTATAGGGTGATTTCTCTCCGACTTATACAACATTAACGTATGACTGTGGTCAAGTTTTATTGAATAACAATTGCAGCTACAGAATGACGATTACATTGGTATGAAAAATGGCTCCGCTTCATGTTGTATCCAATAGAGTTGCCACGTACAACTAAAAATAATACACATCTTTTTTTCCATGTGTCATTCAGATCTCCGCCACACAGGGTCTTCCCCAAGGCTTTTTTCCCTTCATGTGATTTTATGAAAATTTTGTCAGATGGTAAAAAAAAAAGAAAGAAAGGAATTTTAAGAAAGGAAAAGATGCGGTAGGAAAATAAGACGAATTATAAAATGAAATAGATATAGGAAGGTAGGGGTAATTACATGCAACGTTGATCCGGTGGATCAAGTGTTCGAATAGGTGGTAATCGTACACCGTCATGTTGCATGAGGTCATCTTGTTCGTTTGTATCTTGAATGGGTTTGATGGTTGTAGTCCGACCCAGACGTAATCGATCAATCCACAGCTCTGCTCGTTCAATACTATCCGAAAAAACGGAGGAGATGGACTGTAACATATCAACAGATTCTTGACCAAACGTCAATAATCGTATTGCGGTTTCTTCTTGTTTTTTAGAGCCGGTCTCGCCTTTCGGTCCCAACATGGGTGAACTTGCAGGTGAAGTTGTTGTAGATCGAATATCATTCAGTGTAGCCTGTAAAAACCAACAACATAAGTATACAAATCAGTCAAAAGAAAGGAGGTACTAACCCATCGACCGGGTAAGTTAAGAATAAATCCGCGCACGGCCACTTTGCCTTGTTGTGGTAATGAAGTACCAGCATATCTACTGATCACATCGACAACCTTGCGTAATGTATCGACGATCTCCTTTTTTATCGCTGATAAGACAGATGAACTTGGACCAGGTACGGTCAGTGCGCTCGATTGAGCTGTTGCAAGTGAGACGAGAAAATTGCGTAAAATTGCCATTTGCTGTGTAATATGTTGAACAGCATACTGTAACCAGCTCAAACAGTATTTTAAACATTTCATGGATTCCTCGCTAACAACAGCAGCAGTTGTGCCAGCAGCAGAACTTGCGCCAACTACTAGTTGTTGCCATTTACTAGTACTTGGACCATGCGACGTTTTTGTATGATAAGGTGCTGAACGTACAGGAGGTATCGAAATAGGTTGTCGATGTTTGATATTTGGATGATGGTCAGAAGTCATCGGAGAAAAAAAAAGTGTGAATAATAGAAGACAGGAGCTTTTTTTTATTTATTTATTTATTTATCATCGCCGGTTCGGGTCGCTCGGAGTAAACCTTGACAGATTTTCACGTGCACAGCTTGTGTCAAACATATGCCTACTTTTCGCCAACTGAAGAAAAGTAATCGTCATCACCCCAGTAAAAAAGAAACCGAAGATCCACTTCCCCTTTCTTCTCTTTTTCTCCCATAAAATAGACTATTTTCTACCATATCGGTCTAAAAACCTATTGAGACGAAACGAATACCTCTCGTGTGGCGCAACCCATTTTTAAATCTCCGCTTTTTTCATTGAAACAGATTTCAATGATACACGTTCAAGTGTGCCTCCGGGAAAATTTTGGATGTTTTCCAAATAAAGCTTATCGTTTCTCTTCCAGTAAAAAGAGTTGTCTATCCAAGTATCGAAGACCTTTGCGTTCCAGCCAAACCTCACTATATTCTCACTACTTTTTGACACAGTGATACGGCAGTAAAATCAACGCAATAATCACTAAAACTATCTCCTTTAACCGTGAATCCTGGAAGTCCGTTGATCATCGTCGCTTGCTTTACTTAACCTTTTCCTCACATGATGCACAAATGGAAATAACCTCCCCATGACTAAGAGTCTTATCATAACTGTAATTCATATACGAATCAATCTTTCTTAACTACCTTACATGTGCTTCTGCCAGAAGAGTAATTATTTCTCGATATCACCCATTATCTTGCCCGTTTATCTTACTAAAACGGCTTCTTTCTCGAAGTTCTTTATCATTTTCTTATCATATTTTATTATTCCGCGGATTGAATAGAAAGCTCTTATCTGCAACAACGGGTCAATGACTGTATTCACAAAAAGAATTACTGAGCCGATAATCCATCTGACACCACATGTAACGTAAACACTGTCATATGCAAAGGATTATGTCAGAAAAAAGGTTAACTCAGATCCGCTCGGAGCGGAGTACTATCACTCCACTCTTTTGTTCACACAGGTCCTGCATGTATAATGAATTGCCTTGGCCCTTTATTTATATCATAGTTCTCAGCCTAGCTCAGATTCAACCAGTATCGTGTTGATCCCTAGTTCGAAATATTCCACATCAGATGTTGAAAAGGATAATAGCCAAAGCAATATAAAAAGAAGTACACCTATTCGCTTTTATTTTTATGGCGCAAACTTACTATAAACGTCAATATGCCAATTTGTTTCAAACCTAAGTATACAAATACCTATACCATAATATTAAGCTGTACCTGCTGCTGTTTTAGTTAGTATCCATCTAGCATGGTCGCTTGAACGCTGCTCGTTTCTTTCTGATCATGATTATTGTTATCACTACAACAGAAATACTGCTGGATGCACTGTCGTCCCTGTGGAACGCCATAATGCATGTTTTATAGGCCAAGGCGGTGTAGAGACCGTCACCCCTCACCTTTTCGCTTTTAGCTCTTTTTAATATACGGCTACCGCGAGATGATCTGGAAAATATCTGCTGGTTGCACAGCTGTGAAGCCGTACTTAAACCTCTGCTAATATCCGGGATATCCGCACCAAGATGTCACAGCTGCTCACTTTACCACCTTTAATATGTAAAAATCAATCATATGTGTCCTGCTAGATTCATAGGAACGGTGACCAAAACCTCACATTTAAGCACTTAATTTGATGGGAGGGAGAACCCGACGAAATTCGCATTGGTTTTATCGAATAAAGAAAATCGAAAAAAGAAATCAGTATATGCAGTCTCACAGATTCTTCCTGCCTATCGATATTTTTATAGCGTCATTCTCACAAGAGTATTGAAAAATTAGTTTCAGCTACATTGCATAAAATGGTGTTTTTACCCATCGTTATTGATAGTACATCCTTTTCCTTTATTCTTCAAAATGCCAATGGTACTTTTCTGTATTGCAAAGCATACCGTGGATTAAACACTTCTCCAGGGCTATTCCTCTACTGATTGGATCGAAAATTTAGCATGAAAGCTTTCTTTCTTGGTCTTCTTTCTCTCGTCGTATTCGTGATTGTGAGTACTGCCGCTCCCTGGCCTTTGGAAGAACATGATTTTTTTTCTGCCTACGACGAAACCTGCAAACTGAGTGGGCGCGTCTACCGCAGTTGGCAACTGTCCCATTCGCCCCGCTTGAGGTCAAGGTGCTTTGCATACCTACGGATTATCGTAACAGTAAATAAAGTGTCAAAAGGTTCCTTTCTGTTCCAATTTCTTAGCATGACGCTATTGTGAACCTTTCTTCTTTGCTTTGCTTGACTGTTCCGTAGGTATGACAATTCTAAATGTTAACGTAAAGTATTTGTCAAAATCGCTATAGTGAGAGCCAATAACGTTGTGGACAAGTGCCGGCTGTCCTTCCGCCAAAGGGTGACTACAAGAGCTGTGAGTTAATAAACATTGAAAACCTATAACGAATTACCGTGGATGTGCAATATGATACTTCCCAGAGGATGGATAACAGTGAAAGCCTACCACCCCTCAATGGCGAGACGCTCTTACGACACTACAGTATAAATATCGTACGTTTGCCATCAATTGAACAAAGGACTGACAGCTACTCCAAGTGATATGGAGACGCCGATCAGTGCCTATACCAACAATATTCTGGTTTCTAAACATAGATAAATGGTGGTACTTTGAGAATTAACCGTGGGAACCTACCATCCTCACAAGACCGGAGTACTAAGACTGCGCAGGCTAACTCGATGAAGAGAAAGAAAAGAGTGTGAAGGACAGTAAAATGTGAGAAAAAATAAGAGTAGGATTTGCCGACATCAGCGGCACAGAGGGGTTAGCTCTCTGCAATATCTCATGCGTCTGGCCGGGATATCAAGACGTATGTTGATGATGTTAGCCGTGCGACTTGCCGTTTAAAAAAAGAGAAAAAAATCGAAATCGAAATCCAGATCTACGCGACACAAGCATAATCACCGCTCTCCAGATACTGAGCTATTCAAAGAAAGCAGAATAGCTTCTTTAAGATGAAAGTTTTGTATTGTTAATTAAAAAAGTAATATAACCTTTGATTACCAACTTCGTTCTTTATTGCCCGCTTGCGCGCCCTTTTTTTTTAAAAAAAAAATGGTGGCAGGATCCTCTACATCGCCAAATTCAGTCCAATCAACTGTGTCCATGATGTAGTAAGAAGAAAAGAGAAATGATAATACAAGAACTATGCAGAATACCACGAGACTGTGTTGTCTTTCAAAATATTTTCACATTCTGCGTGGCGCTTCATCAGGTGGCGAGACATTGTCAAAAGCAAGCGAAAGCTGGTTTTAAGTCATTTAGTAGGGTAATCACATATGGACTAAACATAGTACTTCATATCTGCACAACTGTTCTATCCGGCTGGATTCATGATAGCATTTCGGATACAACTCAAACAGAAAACTATGTTTTAGGGGTGTCTCAAGGCGGATTTCTGGTACAGTCCCCAAACTCCTCTTGATAATTGCTGTAGATATAAAAGACCCATCTTGGGATTGCATTGCAATTTAAAGCGACCTTCTTTTTAATGGTTTGATAAGGCATGATCACAGCATAGTAGGCGAGACAGTCTATCAGCATTTTATTTCGCACTCGTGTAGTATAGCCAGCCAAATAAGGACCTGTTGTAAACGAGATACTTTATAGAACCGTTGTGTCCAAACTACTCAATGCTACATCACTCCGTTAAAATCGGTTATCTAAGTCCAAGAAATAGGAGCAGGGTATTAGTTTTAGTATCTTCTTCAAAGAATAAAACTTGGTCTCACGTACTATCGTGTTGGTTTTACTAAACACCATCACACATGGGTAGAAGAAAACGGATGTCGTACGCGCAAAAGGCATAATCGCACAAACTTTTACAATCGGGTCAAGTCCCAAAACAGTAAGCTCCTTGTCATCTCGGTGATCATTCAGATTTGTCAATATTACCAAGAACCGTTGCTCAGCAAATTTACACCACATCTTCTAATATACTTTTATGAATACTCATCCGAAGAAGTATTGTTACAATTAGTCAGAGAAAATATATAAATACCCACACAATCGCATACAAAATAAATTATCTTCCGTTCACTCTATATTTTCTGTTATCCTTGATCCCCAGTGGGTTTGACCGTTTCCAGGAAGATAACCCAATTCAGGAACCCATATCACCCGCACGACAAATCGACTTTACGAAAACAACACACAAAATCAAATATTGTCGTATCATGTTTTTGTATTTTGTATCTCATTGGTTCGTTGTGACGTCGGCCTCTGTTGACCTTTTTATAAAAAGGCGCTCTGCGCCTTTGAATAAAAGTTTGTCTTTTGACTTGGTGAATCATTGACCCATCTGATTAAGAAGTATCGTTGATCGTAGTGAAGAGTAAGACCTGATGAAGGGCGGCTTCGCCGATCCCTTCTGGCCGTCCTACGGTCACGACAACAACAATATTTAAACTCCGCATTCCAATAAAAATTTGTCGTATCAATCCTGGATCTGAAATAACTGCACAAGATCACTCGAGGATGATAGACGTGGATACAAATAAGATATAAAAGATAGATAATGTTTTATTGCTGTGCAGGTACCCTTTTTATACTCTATTCTATTGTGTCTATTATGTAATCGGCTTCGGTGGTCTGATGCCAAAAGGAATCGTGTATACGCGTTCTGGAGGATGTCTATTGTTTTTGGACGAAGACCGAGGAGCCAAGGAATTGCCATGTTGGTGTCGTACTTCTTTTTGGCTAATCCAACCAATGGCCACGGAAGACGACTTGAATAGTGTGACGAGTAAAAGACAAAAGAATAAGACAAACGAATGATGATTTTATTTCGCTTTACACTACTGTGATATTTATACTAAGAGATATTCGGATATTCATACTAAAGGGGATAACGGATAGGGATCGAAAATGGTAAAGATACAAAGGCGAGTTGCGAAGTGATAAAAGAGGACAATGGCCGAGTATACCAAAAGTGTATTCATGCCGTTGTGCCACTGGCGGACGTATCACTTGCTAAATCGGGTTGAACTGATTTTTGGGACAACATTGGGATTTCGAGCGGTTGTGTTACTTGATCCAAAAGCGGTGCATGTGTCGTGTCCACAATCAAGTCGGACTTAAATTGGGATTATCCTTTTACCGAAATCCTTCCAGGAAGTTCTCGAAGGTGCGATTAGTTTCCAAGAAGTTCGAAGACACTTCTCGCACCTTCCATCTTATAGAATAGTTTAGAAAACATCATTAGTATAAATATCTCGCATAGTTATCACAATAAACGTCATCATCCGTTTCTTTTATTTCACTTTACTTTGTCTACGCTATTCAAGTTAACTTCCGTGGGCATTGTGTCGTGCCCGCAAATCCGCCAGCCAA
Source organism: Saksenaea oblongispora B3353 (assembly GCA_000697495.1). Classification (NCBI taxonomy): domain Eukaryota; kingdom Fungi; phylum Mucoromycota; class Mucoromycetes; order Mucorales; family Saksenaeaceae; genus Saksenaea; species Saksenaea oblongispora. The sequence goes on along the minus strand of JNEV01001119.1, from coordinate 111,549 downwards.
CCAGAACGAAGAGTTGCGCAGTAACCTTTTGCACTCCGCAACTTCTTTACCGATCCATCAAGACGACTGCGGCAGCTGCAACGAGATCAATGACGATCTTTGCTGCGACACACAGGAACTCAGTTACTACGACGCCTACTGCGGCAATATAGAAAATAATATAAATAGCTTAGAATAATTGAGAAAAAATAAATCAATCAACTGTGGAGTATTCACTCCTTTATTTTGTTTGTTTGTCTGTGATCCCTCGTGAGTTTGAAAGAAAGCTCAGATCAAGACCCGATACGTATACGACAATTGATCTGATCAGCCAAAAAGAAGTACGACACATGAGTGATACAATGCGACAAATTTTCAAAAGATACGCTCCTGGGTGGGCTCGAACCACCAACCTCCTGATTAACAGTCAGACGCGCTAGCCAATTGCGCCACAAGAGCTAGTTGTTTTAACAGAAAGGATAAAATAGTATCAGGTAATGAAATTTCACAGCCAAATTGTGCTCATTTGGTCAAATGTACTGAAATGTTGGGCAGTTTGTAACGTGAAATTTTGGTGTGTAGACCAAAAATATTTGGTAGCTTAACAAAGAAATTTATGTTGCTCTAAGGTGCTTGAAAACAACAGAATTGCTTCAGTTCAGTTATTCATTCATTTCTTTTTTTTTTTGGTTAATGATGTAATTACTAAGTACAAGATTCTACTTAACTTCGCATTAAATTAGCATCTACAATTTCAATTAGGTGAATGAGATGACAATGAATTAATGCGCAACTGTAGTATTTTTTGTCTCTTTTTGTTACAGAAAGTTTTTTGACACTTTATTTATTACGAATATAGAAGTATTTTTTTTTTTTTTACTTGCAATAAGAAAAAAATAAAACCATTATAGCTACAGAAAACGCAAATGTGTCATAGGAAAAATTGCACTATTTAAAATTGTCAACAGTAACTATGTAGTTGCAAATACATATATTATGTAATAACATTACTTTGCATTGACTCTAATGTTTTAGCCAGTTATAACTGCTTATATGTTATTTTTTTTATTCAACAGACATTTTTCTTTTTTCTACTTAGAAAAAAAAAGAAAATCATTAATGTAATATAACAAAAATAAAGAAGTTTTTCAACATTACAGATGAATCATGTCAATTCATGTTCAAACAAATGGTGTATTCTATTTTACCGATTTCTAGTTCCAATAGGTTTGATACATTAAACGTATTGATTAATTTCTCTCCAAAGTTGATAAACGGCGTCGCATTCGCGCTAAATTTAAATGGAGTAAAAAAGTGTAGGTTGACTTTAAACAAGGTTCCCAATCGGGTCTTTTTTCTTTAAACGGATATTTGCCTATTCTGTCATATAAAGAATAAGGTACAAAGTCGCACCGACATTTCTGAACCTCTTCTCACCATGTCAAACTTATACTTTCTCGGTCTCGACCTATCCACACAGCAACTCAAATGTACGATCATTAATGATTTACATGCCATTGTATATGAAGACGGCATCAACTTTGACAAGGACTTACCTGAGTTTGGAACAATTCACGGTGTCATTCAGGATGGTAATGTCGCGACCACTCCTACATTAATGTGGGTCAAAGCATTGGACATGCTATTATCGAAAATCAAGTCAACGCCATTTGTCCAGCATATCCGGGGTATAGCTGGTGCAGGACAGGTATGTTCTCTATTGCGCAGTTTGTCTGCTAATCATATTCATTTTACAGCAACACGGAAGTGTTTACTGGTCTTTGCAAGGACTTGAAACTCTGGCCAGATTGGACTCCTCGGAGACATTGACAACGCAACTTAAAAATGCCTTTACAATTGAGCAATCGCCTATATGGCAAGACGCAAGTACAACACAAGAATGTCGATCTTTGGAAGCCTATGTCGGAGGGCCAGAAAAGCTTTCGCAGTTAACAGGATCCAGAGCCTATGAGCGTTTTACTGGAAACCAAATTGCAAAGGTAGTTTATTAACATTACTATTCTAGAAACAAATACTTAAAATCCTTCTTTCTTCTAGCTATACCACCAACAGCGTGATAAATATGATGCTACGGCTCATATCTCTCTAGTCAGTTCATTCATTGCCACTCTATTCCTCGGTGTGCCAGCTCCTGTAGATGCTGCCGAAGGCTCAGGCACGAATCTGATGAACATTCAATCTCATCAATGGCAAATGAATTTGCTGCAACACTGTGGTGGGCCAACGCTTAAAGAGAAGCTAGGTTTAGAGCCTGTTGAAGGTGGAATTCAGCTCGGCAAAATAAACAGTTACTATGTGCAGCGGTATGGATTTAACCCAGGTATATCATTTCAATTATGCAAACATTTTACCGACTGAGCCGGTGGAAAGGTTGTTCCATCATGCCATTTACAGGAGACAATTCTGCAACGTTGGCCGCAATGAATCTGTGCGAAGGCGACTGTGTCATTTCACTAGGTACTTCCGACACGGTTTTAGTTTATTTAAAGCAAGATTCGGCCGAAACAACAACGGAATCGCACTTGATGGCACATCCTACAGATCCAGAGGGTTTCATGGGCATGTTATGTTATAAGAATGGATCTTTGACAAGACAGTATATACGAGACATGTATGCCAATGGAAGTTGGGATACCTTCAATGATATGCTTCAAAAACCAGTGGACAAAGAGATCGGATTCTATTACTGGATGCAAGAAATCATCCCATTTGCTAAAGGGATTTATCGCTTCCAGGATGACAAACTTGTCGATGAATTTGCCGATCCTTCTACAAATGTGCGAGCAATTGTTGAATCACAGTTCATGTCCATCAGGGTCCGACTCGAAAGAATGACACGAGCTCCCATTACCCGGGTTTTAGCAACCGGTGGTGCAGCAGCAAATACAGAGCTCTTACAGGTGCTATCTAATGTGCTCGGCTTACCAGTCTACAAGCAGAAAGGAATGAACAGTGCAAGTCTTGGTGGTGCCTTTTTGGCAAAGTACGGCACTGTTAGCCATCGACTATCGTTCAAAGCCTTGGTAAACAAACACAACACGATCAGTGCTGAACTGGTATGTCAGCATGACAAACAGCAGACAGAAATGTATAGTCAAAAACTTGCACGATATGTCGAGTTGGAGAAATCAATCATCGCTACCTCTTAAGACTCTATCGCTCTGAAAAATAAATATTTTTTCCTACTGCTACCTTGATCCTAGCAACAACATCAGACCGAGAGAGTCACCGCACAAAAAAATTGGAGATGGTTTAAAGCAGACATTTGGAGAATTTAAACCATCCATCATGCGTACTACATAGGAGAGTTTCGAAAGGCTGGTATTCGTACCCTCATCTACTGTTCCAACAATTAAGAATCGAACAGAAGGCATACATTTACACGTCTCTGTGTACGCAAGGTGCGATCACAGCTTTATTTCTTTACAGACATTAGGAAAAAAAAGAGAAGAAAGAATTATTGCGAGCGACAGGGATGTCTAGCTCAATAGATATCAACATGGTTTTTCATACCGTCGTCTGACCAAGCGCCCCCGGTGGTGCCGAAGCACGATCTCCCACTTGGTTCTCATTCGTTTCTTTCGGCGGATTTCGAAGGTACATCCAGTGATAATACTGCATTCGATGGACCTCCTGTGTGTTTTCAGATGTCGTGATGTAGTCTCTAAATTGCGCATGCTGTAGCTGATCAAGGAAATAAAGTGCGTGAGGGTATCTGTTGCAAAGATCATGTCAGTTGTCTGCAATGAATTAGGAATGCATCGTACACAACGAATTTTGCGTATTCCGGCCGTTTCCAGTACTGTAAATACTCTAGATAACGAATGAAGGAAGGGTCCTTGAAGTACTGCTGCTGTGCCAGATCTGTGCAGTACGTCAATGTTCATCGCCTGTTGCTTCGCTAAAACATACGGTTCAAGTACCACGGATTCGCTAAGCATTGGACGAACTCCAACTCTAACTGAAAACGCCGTTTGTCTTCTGCATCCTGAGAAGTCATGTCCACGCTGTACAAATAAGAAAGAGACGCTTTTTGTTTTTCCTTGCTTGCGAACTGAATAAAATGTGGGTTCGGCCCGAACTTTGCGTTCTCCAAAGATTGGCCAAATTCCGCCAGATCAACCTAGCACCGGAGTTATGGGAACCGCACCATGCTTTTAAGAAACAATAGGATAAGCAAAGTTAACGGTCTTTACTCAACGTTTACACCGCTCACCATCATCAGGGTGATTTTTTAGAGACAGTCTTGCTAAACAAACAAACCAGCGAGTATACAAAGCCCATGTTGGATACTCGCAAAAGTATTCAGTTTTCGAAAGTGACATAAAGGAAGACATGAAATAATGCACAGAATGGAATAGGAATAAGCGTAGAGGAAAATGGGAAGAGCCATTGCCGATCCTTTGGTTTACTAAGTATGTATTCGTCAGTTCATACAGGGAGCGTAGCAATCTCTCCTATACACTGTCTACTCTTGCAGAAGGATAGTGTCGATAAAGTCTTAAGTAAAGATGTTACTGCATAAAATACTCCGTTGGATTGAATGGCCAAATCTATCAAACTTGGACCCTTGATTACCCCCTTGTATGATGGTCCGCCTTTTCCTATGATTGCCGTTTCATCCAGAACATAATTACATAACTTCTTTATAAGGAGGGCAGTCGGAACAAGGTACGTATCCAATGTTATTATTACTATTCTGGATCTGCCACATAACATAGAGGGCCAATTTGACGTCATATGGCAAAAGCCAGGCTACATCGACATAGATATGTCAGTTTACTACTTTTACATTATGTAGAAGGAGAAAGATGTACAAAAGGCTTCCTATACGATTTCTCTTCCTTTCCTTTTCTTTTTTCTGGCATAGATACATGAAGGTTTAAGTTTTTGTTTCTTGTACAAGCTCTTCCATTTTTGTTTCTTCCTTGCAGGTGAACCAGCCAACCAGCGTCTTTAGCCGATTTGATCCGATAACGGCTACATTATATACATCGCGGAAGAAATTAGGCTTTTCCTTCACAATTCTCTCTGGTCGTAGACGGTGGTTGTCATCAATCATGCTTCGTAGACAAACCTAAGGGTACGATTAGGGTTGGTGCTTCTGCAGGAGGTCGGGCAGCGTATTATTATTTACCACGACAACACCAAGCACACAGACGCCAGTAGACGCTGTGATTAGAAATGTTACAATCTGCTGGTATCTGACAGCATCCATAATTGGGGCACCACCGAGTATTTGGCCCGTCATAGCGCCGGGGATCGTCACAAGTCCAATGACAGACATCTGATTGATCGATGGCAGCATTGCTAACCGGATAGCCTCAATAGCAATCGATCGACAAGCTTCCCACCGACTGGCACCGAACGATAGATAGGTCTCTATTTGGTTCGCGTGGGAGCTCATCTCTGTGAGACATGATCGCAAAGCAACGGCCATCGCACTGATGCCCACGCCTAGAAGAAGTCCCACGATAGGAACAAACACATCCGGTATCCAGAATGGGTTCTCACCTAACGCCCAGCGAGTGCCAATAATACCAATAGTGATTGTTGAGAATCCAGTAGAAATCATGACGGAAGGGAACTTGAATAAATGAAGTTTAGTGGACATGCTTTAAAGCACGGATGACAAACCATGCCGTGAAACCATGCATCCGACTTATTATACACTGTTTCGAAACTACTAAGAAATGTCATCACAACTAAACAACGATGTAAGTAAATTTGTTTACGTCGAAAAAAAGTGTTACATGTCATCAGGAACACAATGAGCGGGTTTCTCGTTTTGAATATCTCTTGTAGGATCAAACCCTTTCGGCATAATACAAGATAGATTAGGGACCGATGGTAGAACCAGGATGTCTTACCATCACTGCCAGTTGTATGACACATCGAACAGAGCTTGTTATCAATGATCTCTCTAGTTTTAAACCAAGTACAAAGGATATCAAGCCTTCCAAAGGTGCAGAAATGATGATGAGATCCTAGTGTAAACAATAACGAATAGTGCATACCGTTTATCAAAATAAATGTTACAGCAATAGAAACATTTATCCACGTTAGTTCAGGCAAGTCTGTAGGTTGATACTCAGCCATTGCTCAAAAGAGGTGAGAAATGTGAAAGAAAAGAAGGTATGTGATTCTTTCTAAACAAAAGAAAAAGCAACGCTACGCCCGTCTTCTAGGTTGAAGCTTGTTTTAACCTAGTACGCCATCTTACATTAATCAGTTTATCACGAGAGCCTCGTTCATTAAACCGTGCCTATCGATACTCTATGCTACTGCCTATTTTTTTTTTTTTTTTTTTTACATACATACAGAATGAGGATATTTGAGAGGGCTAGAAGTTATGCGCAACGAAAAAGAAAGGCATGATTGCTCTAGAGTATAGTATCTTCTTAGTGCTTCTTTCACAGACAACCTAGGAACCTGCTGGCAACCGTTTATACTGCGTGCATTTCTTGCGTGGATTTGATTCGTGGACAAGTGGAAAACTGTTGAAAATTAGGGACGATGCAGATAGGCTGCTGTCAAGCGCATGTAACATACAGTCGTCTGCGGTTTGCATTAGCTACGGTGAAATAAAGCGTGCATAATACCCTCAGTCTTCAAGGATCCATGTTTTCTTGGAATCAGTGGACTGTTCGTAGTTTCCGAGAAATACGGTAAGCAAGAAGGAGTAGTGGAATGCTGTTGTTGACAGACGCCGTCGTCGATGTTCAGCGCAATGGCCAATCCATCAGAAGGGCTATTCCTGCATATGTAGCATTTCTCAGCTTGACAAAGGTTCCAGTCTATATCTTTTCGTGCCATGCTCACATCGATAACGTTGTATGACGGAATGCGCTCTCAACCATCCTCACTGCCACTAGATGCCCCTTATTATTCTAAACCCCGCGTGATGATCAAAGGCTATCTTTAGCGGATACACCCATACCTCGGACCGATCGTCTAGGCAGGTAAGCAAAACCATCGCGCAGATAGCTTGCAGTTATGCATACCTGTAAAATCCTTCGGATATATCTCTATCCACAACGCTAACGATTTCTCTTGTTTCCAAGTAGCATTCAAGTTTAGGATGTAGATCAACCCGCTATCGGCTTAGCCATAAGACGGTTTATTGGGAGTACATTTGAAACATTATAACTTACAGAATATTGAATGCAGGAATGTTTGTGTCTTACTTGATCCTAAGTGGAAGTTTGACATCTGTGAAATCAATGCTGCATTGTTGCAAACGTAACCGTCAACGAAGCGAATTTTTCGTTGGGGATACACACAACCAAACAATGGTAACCCAGTGGTTCCCATTCAGCACTCTCTTCCCCAGAACATCTATTTTCTTGATTCTATGCCGAGAAGTCGGCCTCAAGCCTCACTGCAGGTGAATAGTTAGAATAACATGGACTGGGTGGTTGTTCAAATCCAATAATGGTGAACAGAGCTCGTCTTATTCTCCTTCTGCCTTACACAGCTAGTCAAATGGATTGCTTCTTGCAACCCTACGAATGATCCCGAGAGAAACGTGATTCATCCACTCGGTCGTATAGTACTGAAAAGTGCCAATAAAACATGCAGGTACGTGAGATTCATGCAAACCTTCTGGAGAATCCGACTAATTTTCATCGGCATAACCTGGCTCCAGCAATGTCTGTAAATCTTCCAAGATCGTGCTTTGTGAAACTATGACCATACCCAAATGGAGCTATACAAGGACATCGTGCTCATAGCCCTCGTGTTCTATGTACGTCATGTCTGCTAGTTTGGTTACTTCGGGAGCGGTAATTTTCTTGGTACTGCAAATCCAATATGCCTATTGCCGAAAACGCTGCCGAACAGTAATTCCCTGTTTTTCAAACAGTTTGATGCCGAGGTACCGTCTGTTAGTCTCGCTGCTGTTTTTTGTTTTGTCATTGAGACGCTGTGGTTCGCTTTGTTTACGAGGCGTGTGCTTTTACCACATGCTTCTTTGTTGTATCTGGATAGTTTATGCTACTGATAAACACACGCAGAGAACGGTTTAGCGTACTGTTGTTGTTGTAATAGTTCCTAGAGATGGTCTAAAAGCGTCGTCCCATGCATCCTCTGCCTCATTTAGACAGCTGCGTCCTTCACAGATAGCATTATTGATGTCTTTGTGCTTTGCTAACGTTGAAGTCTTCCAATTCACTGTGCACATTACCCAATACGATATTTCGTCTGAACACCAGGGAAATATCTTCTGTTGTCACGAGTACATAGCATACGTGGTTTCTTTTTTTTTTTTTTTTTTTTTTTTTTTTTTTTTTCGTTACCAGCACGTCTCAGAAGTCGCTTGAGTATTGTTTGGCTTTAGTTTTCACGCTAGCTGTTTCTTTACGCCCTATGCGCCTTCGAGATGTTTAGAGGAACGGTACCCTTCATCCATGGTAAACAGATGGGAGGTCCGCATCGGTACATAAACCATCCGCGTGTTGACTATTTTCTTGCCACGTGCACCGGCTCAAATGAATTCGTCGTCATCCCGACGTCAAACAAGGCCATACTGTCATAAACCACCCACTCGCATGGGTTTGTTTTTCATAGGATGCTTTCGTACCAATGTGCATTCGTTCTGGTGGAAACACAAATTTGGTCACGCAAGAAAAAGGGTGTATTGTATGCAAAAAGCCAGCAACATTGATCTGACGCTTTGAATTTGTGCAACGACTACTCTTTTTTTGGGTCAATTTAAACAGTTGTGCCTTTTTTCTCTCTCACTCTCTCTTTTTTTCTTTTTACCTCATTTATTGCTTTCACTAATTCTACCTGCTCATCTTGCAGTACGGCGACGATTGCGTAGCTTGCTTCCTACTAATTGTTCCAAGTGAGTTTGACAAGGCAAAATCGTTGTTGTCCATCGTAACAGCAACCCCTGCCTCCTCGTTTCAATTCCTGGGCTTGCTACTAAACCGCAGCTTCCTATAGCTTTCCTGCTTCCTATCGTCTTGCGTTACGACATCCAAGTAAAAGACAAATACTTACGACAGGCCCAATATGAATCAACCGGAAGAACGCACCGTGGGCATTATCGGACCTGATGCGTTTGAACACAAAGACAGTTTGATGCAGTTGATCAAACAAGCCGGCCTCCATATCGTGCTTGAAAAGGAAATGCGGCTATCCAAGGGACAGCTTAAAGCTTTGGGAGAGGATGGGTTACCAGACTGGATGACGAGGTGAGAATAGAAGCATGTGATGTTCCTTCCGTTGACCGAGAGGAGTTTCTAGTCAACCTGTGTACGCGTTGATTTTGGAAGGTCCCGACGCAATCCAGCGATGGCAAGATATCCTGGACCCACAGGAACCAGAGAAAGTAGCCTCTAGGTAATTGAATGACCAGACATGACTGGTACTGACCATGACCCATTGCAGCGTACAGGCATTGTATGGCACCACGGTACTGCGCAGTGTCTATCACGGGAGCCAGTCGGAAGAGGGTGCGAAACGCGAGGCGACCTGGCTGCAAGCACTTATGCTAGACAGCCCATCACCGACATCCACGTGCGAACCTGCATCCGAATCAAAACCACTCCCGAAACAAGCAAAGGCCAAACCGGCCGGAACAACGAGAAAGACGACCGCAACAAAGCCGGCCTCCAGAACCACCACCAGTCCACCAAAATCACCTACTGTTCGCTCTCCCCCGGCTACAAAGCAGACCACCCGCCCGGCAGCAACCCGCAAACCGGCCACCACCATTGCAAGCGCCAAAAAGAGCCCAGCAGCTACCCATCCCTCGACTGGCGGAACTACCAAAACTCGTACGACTCGCACCTCCGCTGGTAGTGAATTGGGAGCGGAGCGGTCGGGTGTGACAAAAACCAGACGATCGTCATATGTTGTAAGTTTGTTCCTGAAAGCGACCTAGACATCTCATCCTCCTTTTTTTTTTAAAGACGAGCAGACCCAGCACGACCACCAAAGAAACAACTACCCCCTCACGCACTTCGAATAGAAACGATACCATTGCCGCACGACGAGCCAGCGCCCCAGTCCCGCCAAGCTCAAAGAAATTGTCCACCACCGGCGGCATTTCGAAAAACACCCCACCCAAATCGGTCCTTACTGGGCGTACCAGAAAATACAGCAAAGTCCGGAAAGAAGACGAAAAACCAAAGGAAGAACAGCAAGTTAAACCGAAAGAGGAAGAGCAGGAACACGAGGTCCATGTGGAGGACAAACCAAAGCTGGAGCCTGCTGATTCATGCGACACCTTGAGCGACATTGAACCATGGAACAGCAAAGAAGACAGCGAGCATGATGCAGAAGTAGCAGCCGCCACAGCAACCGTCAGTCAAACCACTGTGGAACGACCTTCGTCCGCCCGAGCCTCCTTCTCGCCGAACAGTGTCACCTCATTGCCTCGCCCTGAAACACCCGAAGTTGACCAACTAAGACAGCGCTTTGAAACAATGGCCACTTCTCCTGGCGCCGAGAAGCGCAAAACTACCATGACCCCCGAGTTTGCTATGAGAATTAAGGAATTAAAGCCGAAAGACCCTGCCGGCTCACGCGTAAAAAGTATGGTGGAATTCTTCATGGACGAAAATTTGCACAAATGGGAATTTTGAAAACCAACAACAACAAAAAGTCAATCCATCACACTCATTCCGGGCCAATCTTATTTAACTGATCACCGCTCCTTAGCAACCTCCCGCTCATTTACTTATGAACGATTGAAATACCCTTCCCTTCACTTACTACACATTGCAGCGAGCATCCATATATTAACTTCGTCTATCTTTTTTATATATAAAAAATCCACGTCAATAAAAAAAAACATGGGGGAATAAAAAAAAAAGTGCATGCCGCGCTTAACCTTGATATTGACGAATACGAGAAACAAGATTATCCAGCTGTAATTTACACTGATCTACCTCTTTGCCGATCTCTAATTCTTTTTGCTCTTGTTCGCTTAATTGTTCGAAAAGTTGTTTGGTATCCGCTCGTAGTGAGTTGGTGTCGTTGCAGTTATCGATCTGGGCCATAGCGGCAGTTGCTGCTTCGACGATCTGTGTTCGCTGGGCCTGTAGTTGTTCAAAGGATTGCTGTGTCCTCCTGATATTCTCGGCTTGTGCCTCCCCCTGCTGGCGTACATCCTGTAAGAGATCTAGCAAGGATTTCTGTATCTTGGTTTCCCGTTCTTGCGAAACCTCGAGGTGCTCCAATGCCTCGCGGAGCGCTTTGGTCTGTATCTGTGCCAGCTCTGCCCGCTTGTTGACCATTTCAATTGCCTTTTCGTATTCCTCAACCTCCTTACGCATTGCTTTTGCGGATTCCCGCTGTTTCTGTGCTTCGCGCTCGATGTTCTCGGCGGTACTTTTGCCTTGGTCTGCAGTCTCTTTAAGCGAGTCGATGAACGCCTGTTTCTCATCAATGGCATGGGCCAGCTCGTCCATTTGCTTTCGGAGCTCGTCATTTTCCTCCCGAAATGCCTTTTGAATGTTGATTTGCTCATCTCGTGTGGCGGTAGCCACCTTCAGCTCCGATTCCATGGCATCCCTTTGCCGCTGAAGCATAGTCAACTTGGCTTTCAGCTGTTGAACCATGCCCACTGTGCGCGTGCTGTTGGACTCTTCTGGCTCGGGCGCTGCTGATAACGACGTCGTGGTTTTGAGTGAGTCGTCAAGTTGATGGTCATATCGGAAGAGATGGCCGTAGTTGATTCGGGAGACGCTAGCCGACTCAGCTGATGAAACTTCCATGGGGATGTGGGAAACAAAAAGTGATAAGAAAAGAAATGGAAAAAAGAGAGATAAAAAGCCGAAAGAGCCCCGCTATGGATGACGTTAAGGTCGCCTTCCCCTCAGTTTCAATAATTCTCTATCTTTTAGGCAAACGCTTGTGAACCGTCAAAATAGGTTTTTGGCACGTTAATGGAACAACTCCGAAACTGGATGGCACCGGGATTTACAACTTATTGGAAGTCAGCCTTGGGGTCGTTTTAAGTAGAGACCCTTTTGCTTCGACAGCAAGGAAGAAAGAAAAATAAACAAAGGGACATCGATATGGAATAGTAATAAATATATATATAGTTCATGTTACCTTTCTGTGCAGAGTAGGAAGGGTGCGCTTGGCGTTTCCGAAAAAGCCGACGTTCTCTTAACCCTACCTGAACTTTGACAAGACAGACACCTATCACCACTTTCCCGACCAAACCATGCACAGGACTAGGGCCATGTATAAGCTAATCATCCATAAAAATGGAATACCCCTTCGTATCGTGTCTATTCAGAACATCCTGCATTTGCCACATAAATGCAAGGAAGTGGACCGCCTCAACCTTCAGTATAGGCCACTGGCTCTCCTCTTTTCCTAAGGGATACGTCAATTGCTTCAGCCGTAGGCTTAGCATTGACGGTTGCTAGAATTGCTCCAATGCCTGCAGCCCGACAAGGTCAACCAGCAATCTTCCTGGCACGATCAGCTCTTTTACGGTACATGTGCTAAATCCTCATGCTTCATAAAAAAAAAACGAAAAGAAAATTCACATTGTTGTGCATACAGTCCCGCCCCTTTCTTGTTGACGGATTCTGCGTCATAATGCTTTGTTGAATGATTTGCTTACCCACTCCACGAATTGCTGAGCCTTTTCTGCCGTTTATTTGTTTATAATAAGCTTGGGCATGATGATGGTCTTCCAGAACCCTTGGCAGTCCAGCCCTTTCTACTGCCATTTTCTTTTATCCGTACAGGTGATGATATAGGGAGGATGCTTATCTGTCAATTTAAGCTACGGCCCTCGTTTTGTCATATTTGATATGATCATTGCTTTTCTCCTTCTCAGCTGCAGCCATATGCATTCAAAATGGTTCCATATGACATGCAGCACTATGTGGAAGCATGGTACAAAGATATTCTACTGATTCGTACATGTGTAAAAGCAACTCTATTTTCTGCATTCAGGGTCGACATAGTCAAGAAATTAGACTTGTAAGCAAAGGGCCTGTTCGACCAGATTATAGCCGAGAGACACATCGGCCAGTTATCTCGAAACAATAGAAAGCACGTAGTTGGGAGGTGTTCAAGCGCTGAAATGTCTCATTTTTACAAAAGTTGTTGTAGAGTTTCAAGGTTCGATTAGGAAGAAATGCTGAGCAGTAGCTTTGCGCAAGGAGCAAAACAGGAAAAGCGTGGTGGTTTTAATTTGCATGCTTAAAAAAAGTTTTGTCATTCTTAGAAGGGTGCATAGCAAAAATCATTGCATCAACCAGAATGGTTAGCGTCCCACACACTTTGCTGGACGGAAAGAGAAGTACGTTAGTACCCAACCCTACATTTCAAATGGAATCCCAATCAATTGTTCGTGAGTTGTTCGAGAACAGGGACTGTAGATACTTAAACATGCGGATACTTAACATAGACTCGGTGATCTTGTATGATAACCGACGCACTCATCCGTGGAATTGCGGTATATGTAAGACAGGCTTCCCTAACATGAGTGCTCGGCGTAGAGGATGAAAACTGGGTTTGAAGTTGGTGGAAAAAGATTTCCAGTGTGGCAGTTCCAACGACAGCTTTTGTGAAAACATTCCCATAACAATGGCTCGTCGTGCCCTGGTCCACCTTGACGAACCCTACACACACCAAGCTGTTGTGCGTGCTCTGAAGAATAGTGCCTTAGACTGGGACATTGTGGAAGACATTCCAAGCGACAATGCCGAGCGTGATCTGTTCGAAGTGTCGCTCCAGTGGCTGGAGTACGAATTGATCAACTGGTCTTACCTCGCAAGGTCGTCTACGACATTAGCTAACGCCTACTGCATCCGCAAGGGACTGATTCGAAAAGCACAGCTAGCGTACAACGTCACAAAGTACCTTTCGAAGCATCCTGAGAGCATCCTTGCTCAAGCGATACCCGAAACCTGGCTTTTTGAGTTGGATCATGTCGATTATTTCGAGGAAGCCATGAACGAAGTCTACGAAGTGGAGCGTGATCTTTTATCGAATGAGAATGATGGTGCGAATCATGTGTTTATTATCAAACCAAGCATGGCAAATAAAGCAGCAGGCATCACCGTGTTCAATTCGTTGGAACAGCTAAGAGCAATCTTTGAAGAGCCCGAATCGGATGACGAGGAAGAAGAGGATGAGGATGCCGAGGACATGACGCAGGTGCGAGAGTGGGTGATCCAGCGTTATGTGCACAAACCTTTGCTGGTGAATCGTCGCAAATTCCATGTACGTGCCTACGTGCTAGCTACGTCGAATATCAAGGTCTATCTGTACCGCGACATGTTGGCTTTATTTGCCCTACGAGAATACGATCTCGGACAGCTGGCTGATCCACTCGCTCATATCACCAACACATGCATCCAGGCCGATCAGGAAGATTTTGATGAGCAGGCATCCGTGCGATTGTTCTGGCAATTGGAGAAGCTGGGAATTGCCAAAAAAAACCTGGATGCGATGTTTGATCAGATGCAGCATATCCTCGCAGACATTTTTGACGCATGCACGAGTGAAATGACAACGTTCCAAGCCATCCCGAATGCATTTGAGCTCTTTGGTGTCGACTTCCTTATTGATGAAGAGAACCGGGTTTACTTTTTGGAAGCCAACGCGGTAAGTCTCTCTCTCCTGCTCTCTCTTTCTGAACATAAACTCACATCACCATTGCTTAGTTTCCCGATTTCAAACAAACAGGTTCGGAATTACAGCATGTCATTCAAGAGCTCTTTGAAGCAACCACGACAACTGCCATCGAGCCCTTTTTCGGTTTGCAAAGCACACCATCCAGTCAGTTTGTTAAAGTATTTGACAAGGAGCTCTTGTCACTTGCATAATTTTATCTTTGTTTTACCCATTAGATGTTTGCATATCGTCTATTTGCATGCAACGTTTCCTTTTTATAAATTGCCATCTGCATACACCTTGGTTAGATCTTCTACGCCTCTTGTAACTTTGATCCAGGTGACTGGACATCTTCCATGCTCCTCTACGCAACCGTGGGCGCAGGTATAGCAAAATACATAACCCGATGGCAGTGCTGTTGGGTTGTTAATTGGGCAGCTCAAACAGACTGGGCATGTGTTTGGCGTGGATGGTACTGGGGTTCCTCGTGGATCGGGCTAAACAAGCCAAGCTGTCAGTTTTCTTGCTGCCGCCTCTTCCTTTTTTCTTTTACCTTTGCTTTTTCTGGCGGAGGAATAGCATAAGCTGATGATTCTCCGCCAAGGGCATCGCCACTGCTTCCGCGAGCAAACTCCGAGGAATACCACCACTCAAGGAATTTGAAAAAGAAAATGGACATGGGTAGAAGCACTTTAAGGAAAGCAATTAACTTTCCAAATACACCGGTAACCATTCGCAGCGGGTTGGATAAAAGGGACGATTTGCCTGTCTTTTCCTCCTCCGCGGCCAGCCGGTCGTAGTAGGCTCGCTAACGGTTGAGCTCAATACAACAATTCTGGCACAATTCGACTTACGTAATCCGCCATGCTCATGCGTTTGATTTCCACACCAATCAAATGCAACCAGGGCGTGTAGTATCGTGATTTACCAAAGAGATAGGCGATGTTGTAGGCGAGGTTGGATCCGTGGTAAAGTGCGGTGATATAGGGATACACCTTGCGGAACAGGCGAATGAGACGAATGGCCAGTTTGCGACGAGCAGTAGTTTGTGGATCTCGCAACTCGTCCAATTCGCTTTGTTCCTGTTCGTTCTCACCCAAAATGGATGATGCCCCTCCTCCCGAGACCTTCTGGTAAAGAAGATCCAGTCTGCATTTTATATAAGGCAGACCGACGAGGACGAGCAGCGATCGATTGATTTCTTTCCGCGACAGAGATGGTGTGGACGTTTCCACTGTGAACTTTTGTGCAGCGCTGCCAGCGTAAGCAGATGATACTCGCTTCAATCCGTAGAAGTTTTCCGCAAAAGAGGCGCCTACCGTAGGAATGAGTTACCTACGCAGGAGCGAGGAACCGTACCCCACTCTTTCAAGTAGTGACGCTCGACAAAGAACATAAGGGCCGCATAGAACTCTTCATGGTTGTTGACAATGCGAATAAGCAAACGAGGGTATCTTTGTGCATAGACCTAAGCAACAGAGACATTGAGCGTGAAGAAATAAGGCACCGCAACGTACGGCAAGAATGTACTGGACAGCTGGCTGCAGCAATTCTCGTAGCTTTTCTTGCGCCACGAGCTCGAAAAGAGAAGGACGATAGGCGTCCTCCTGCGATCCCAGAGCACTCATAAACTCCATGGTGTAGGCTATAGAACGAGAAACGGTTTGTGTGTGAAAGAGAGGAAGGGTTTTTTCTCCAAAAAAGCGCAGGGTGGGTAAGACGTGACACGTGATAGCAAATCGGGAGTTTTAAAACACCACTTCCACGGGTCAGAAGGACACCATAGCATTCTGCTGGTAAGCTTTGGTGGTTTTCTGGAGGCTCTTTCAGCTCCCTTTTTCCTTAGGGCACCGAAAGGAAGGAGTCGTTATCGGCCGCTTGCGGAGATCTCTGTCCAGAGGGCGACTCGTGTTCGTCTTGGGGCAAAAGCCTTGCGTGAAATTGCTGTTGCTGGCACTTGCACGTTTATCCATCCTCGCTTTTCCTTTTCAGAGCGTACTGTACCCGCTTTTCCCAAAGCGTGTCGAGCCTTTTGTTGGCGTTCAGTGCGTTGCCTAGGTCGAACAAAAAGGCGAGTCGTCCTGTTGGTCCCTGGCGTACGCATGTGCCTTCTGAGCGTTTGTCCACTTTGTACATATTATTCAAGAGCGCTTAAACGTGTTCACCCTTCATAACACTTATCCCGCGTCGTATTTTCCATGCACAGCAAGCATCATGTGATCCTGTCTTCACGATACGACTGCTTTCTGTCCGAAAGGACTTCTCCTCAATTTTTTTCTTCTCTTCCCTCCGACCCTTCGCCCTTCCTTTTTCATTTCCCCTACCGTAAGTTTGCCATTGTCGCCCATGAAGACCAGCGGTGCTAACAAAAAGCATGGTGTCTTCTAGTAAAAAGTACATTTCCCTTCATCTAGTCCCTACGCGTCATCAATATGAGAGAGATCATTCACGTGCAAGCTGGTAAATGAACGACAAAAAAGAATCAAGCGCGTACTGATGCACTTGTTATAGGTCAATGTGGTAACCAAGTATGTTTTGTTTTGGTTTTTTTTTATTTTTCATTGCTTCAAATGTCACTCCACTTTTTTTTTTGTTTACCGAAAAGAAAAGTTTTTGAAAGAAGAACAAACACGTGGAATGCTGATTTGGTCACTCGTATTTTTAGATTGGTCAGAAGTTCTGGGAAACTATCAGTGCCGAACACGGCATTGGTGTCGATGGTTCCTACTGCGGTGACAACGACTTGCAACTGGAACGCATTAACGTCTTTTACAACGAAGGTTACCAGGGCAAATATGTGCCAAGGTAAGCGGTTGGGCTTTTTTTTTCTGTGGTGTTTGCAGCGGATAGATAACCAAATTTTTTTTAAAAAGAGCTGTTCTTGTCGATCTTGAACCTGCCACCATGGACTCGATCCGTGCCAGCACCTATGGCAAGATCTTCCGTCCTGATAACTTTATTAACGCACAGTCTGGTGCCGGTAACTCCTGGGCCAAGGGTTACTATACCGAAGGTGCTGAGTTGGTTGAGTCCATCATGGATGTTGTCCGCAAGGAGGCCGAAAACACCGACTGTCTTCAAGGTTTCCAGCTTTGCCACTCCCTTGGTGGTGGTACTGGTTCCGGTCTTGGTTCGCTGTTGTTGTCCAAGATCCGTGAAGAATACCCTGACAGAATCCTGAGCACCTACTCTGTGGTGCCTTCGCCCAAGGTTTCCGATACTGTCGTCGAACCCTACAACGCTGTGCTTTCCGTGCACCAGCTCGTCGAAAACTGCGATGCCACGTTCTGTATCGATAACGAAGCCTTGTACGATATCTGTTTCAGAACCCTCAAGCTCACCAACCCTGGCTACGGCGACCTCAACCAGCTCGTTTCCGCTGTCATGTCTGGTGTGTCTACCAGTTTGCGTTTCCCTGGTCAGCTTAACTCTGATCTTCGTAAGCTGTGTGTCAACATGGGTAAGTCGGTTTGATGCGTGTGCTGCTGAGCTGACATGGTTTTGTGCGCAGTTCCTTTCCCCCGTCTTCACTTCTTCATGGTTGGTGTTGCTCCCTTGACTGCTTTCAACTCGCAGCAGTACCGCAACCTGAGCGTGCCTGAGCTCACTGGTCAGATGTTTGATGCTCGTAACATGATGGCTGCTTCTGATCCCCGTCACGGTCGCTACTTGACTGTTGCCACCATCTTCCGTGGTCGTCTTTCTACCAAGGAAGTCGAGAACCAGATGTTGGCTGTCCAGCAGAAGAACTCCTCCTACTTTGTCGAGTGGATCCCCAACAGCGTCAAGTCGTCGCTCTGTGACATTCCCCCTGTTGGTCTCAAGATGTCAGGTACCTTCATTGGTAACAGCACTGCCATCCAGGATCTCTTCAAGCGTGTGAACGAACAGTTCACTGCTATGTTCAGACGCAAGGCTTTCTTGCATTGGTACACTGGTGAGGGTATGGATGAAATGGAGTTCACCGAAGCCGAGTCCAACATGAACGATCTTGTGGCCGAATACCAGCAATACCAGGAAGCCACCATCGATGAGGAGTACGATGAAGAATACCTGGAAGAAGGAGAAGAAGAGGATGAGATGGCTATGGATGAATAAGAACCTCATAATATCAAGCTTTAGAAGGGGAAACAGACAAAACAAGCCAGCAAGCGCTTTTTCGCATTTTGGACATGAGCCATAAATTAAAAGAAAAGCATTTTAATAGCATGCACTGTTAAGTTTAATTGAATGGATCGGGGAATACATCAGAACGGAGGACAGAGGGGGAATAAGGTCGTCGGCGTGCGGGAAGAATAAGGAAATCGGTGAGCGTTGTTTGTTTTGCAGAAGAATCGGAAGGAGGTAAAGGCGCCTTTTTACGGTGTTTGCGCCGGAAGGCGTTTGCTGCCTCTGGCCATGCAACGTCGACTTGTTTTGCATCAACCCATTGACGGCGCAGCTTGCTTGAAGGTTCTCGAGCACCCGGCGCTTGTGAGTTTTCCCAAGTGGCACTTTCTTCTTCATCTTCTTCTTCATCGTCGTCGTCGTTGTTGTTAGCATCGGTTTGGATGTTCTGAAGCTTTGTGCCGACCTTGTCGAGGAAACACTGAAGGGATGCGGTAGACCATTCCACTCGGTACAGCCGTATGCCCTTTACTTGCCTTTCCTGGGCGATTTTAATCAGCGTTGCTTCGGGACCTGTGGTCTGTGGAAGGTCTTTAGCTGCCTGTCCTGGCTTTGTCGTGCGGTAGTAGTAGTCGTCTAGATGGCGTTGTTTTGATAAAGATGTCTGTCTCGTGCTTTTCGATGCACGTAGTTTCCGTGCCATGTAGCCTGGGTAGATGCTACTGGCGAACTTCTTTCGGACGGTCATCTCAGGCCATGCAAAATGGCTCTGGCAAAAGACGGCGAGGTTCGCCATGTCGGGGCTGTGGTCGTTGTTTAACAAGTCGAGTAGTTCTCTGGCTTCGCCGATCTGGCTTGATTTGGCGATGTTGGTGATGGGTTTGATCCAGCCTTTAAGGAGTGCGACATCTTCCGGTGTTGCTTGGAGCTGGATCGTGCTGTACTTGCGATGTGTGAGTCCAGAACACTGGGTACGGGCTTCGTACATGAGGGCATCGTACAGGTCCTGTAGCTGTGCTACGTCCAGCCCTTCCAAATCCCCGTTGTCTGCTTGTAGGCGATCCATGAAGGCGTGATGGTGCTTTGTCCGTGCCAAGGTCTCGGCGAGAGTGATGCCAATCCCACGCATACCACGCGTGTTGTAGTCCGAACCGCGGAGAAGAGCAATGAGAATGAGATCAGACCGGTCAAGGCCGGTACCCTCGGTTAGCCATGCGCTGTCGCAACAGGGTACTTGTCCGTTTCGCTGAGAAGGCCATTGACGAATTACTCTTTTGGCACCAAATAGCAACACATCGACGTCGCCTGTCAGAACAACGTCCACGTAGTTGAGCCGCTGCAACACCGCGCATTCGGCTTCGGCTTCGCCATGCGCTTGCCAAATACCAAAGCTGAAATGCTTCAGCATCGTCATGAGCTGCATCTGGAGCTGGCTCACCATACCCGTCTGAATCATTCTGTCTCGTTTGAACTCCGGACGATGGGGTCCATCGAACACAAAAACGGGGCGGATTCCAAGATCATGCAGCCGGCAACAACGATAAAACATGGTTCGCAGATCAGGATTGCTATGCATGGTTCAGTGAGCTAGATGCGCAATGCCATGCTTACCTTCCCCCTTGGCCCGAGCGCACTTGGAACATCCACAATGAGACGTCGATGGCCATGCGGAGACCGCGGGCATCTCTAGAATGGAATCGGTCCCTTGCTAGCTCTTCCAGCGAAAAATGCTTTTCAGACGTTGCAACGATATCCCACAAACGCTCAATCCCCATCCGTTTGGAACAAAAAAAATAAAAGAAGAGAGAAAAAAATGATGAAAATTGGAGCCAGACGAAAACTCAAGTGGAGCAACAACGCATTACTGCGATGATGAGTCTATGGTCGCGGCTTGTTCGTCGTGAAGAGGCATCGCAGTGGATCGGCGATAACTTATTGGGGGTCATGGGCATGACTTTTTTTCTAAGAAATGAAGGAGAAACCAGTGATTCGTCTATCTATCACTAAGGTTAGGCTGTTGTTCTCTCTCTCAACTCGTTGATGTGCTGCGCCAGGTAAGCCGTTTGTATATATATGTATTTATGTATATATGTATACGTGTGTTACGGTGTTGCAGCGGCGAAAGGAGTGAAGTGTCGCCTTTAGCAACTTTTCATCTCTTCTTTCTCTAGTTAATTCTCCATACACACCATTAGCATCTGTCAACTTTTGCATTTTCGTCATGACGCAGGAACCACCCTTTGATTTTTCTATTGAATCATCACATGAACCATGGACACTTCAACCAGAAAGAGGAACTCGGTACCGAATGGTTCGGCAGCGCCATTTCAGCGTTGGAAGTGAGGAAGACATCGATTTTGCTTCACAGGTACGCCGCAACATGCTTGACAGCGATGAAGACAGCAGTACAGAACTACAAGGAACACAGCGATCAGAACTAGTAATGGCGCCTACGCAGCGACGGTCTTTATCAGGTCAGCACATTGCCTTTTTGTTTTTCGTTTCACTCACCTTTGTTTTAAAGTACGGCACGTTATTTACAGCATGGCGGCGGTGCTGCTGAGCAATTTTCTATACACTACCTACCACTGTACGGAGTGGCGGAAGTTAACGAAAAGCATGCTTATCGAACGGACACCCGAATCAAGGACACCTGTGCCTGAATTCCTATGGCTTCCCGTAAGGAGACCAATTTCAGTTGCTTTCTTAATTCGACAGGGATGTAGGTGGTTAGGACACAATGCTGGCGTAGTAGCAGTGTCGGCTGGCTATGGGCAAGTGCAAAAGAAGCACCTCCTGGCGTCTTCGTTACCTGTGGTATCCTGAGTATTTTGCTTCTTAGATACCTCATGAGTAAACGTTGACAACGTGACAACAAAAAAAAAAGTTCTTTTTGAAAGCAGATTGCTTGTTGCAGTTAGAGAACATTTAGCATAGAGCGTCTACGCAATCTAGGGTAACTGGATGCATTTTAAAGGGCAAAGATTTGTTTTGCTTGTGGTCAGTTGACGTTGTCAGCATCTTGTAAAAAAAAAACCCATACGAAACAGGAACGTTTTGAATTAAACTTTTGTGCCTCAATAGAAATGCTACCAGGTAGTAATAATTCTTGTCCCTGACGCTAAAGATGTAACCGTTTCTCCTCCGGGTCACCCAACCGCACGGTGATCACAGCATATGTAAACATATGGGTTGAGTGATAACTGCTAACGAGGAGGACCTGCGTCTGCACAGACCACAGGCGTAAAAAGAAAAGTCAGTTCCTGCGCTGACTTGAACATGTGTTACCATGTGTTCTTCGAAGGAAAGAAAATCAGCAGATGGAACGGGGCGTTCACCTGCTGCGGACCCTTCCTTTGGATGTATAGATTGAGATCGTTAGGGCCCGTAGCACATCCGCTTGTAATTCTGTAAGAAATGCAGAAGTTACACACTGCTATCTGAGTAGAGGCTGGAAAGGTTTGGTATGGATGACAAATCGGTTGTCGAGACCCTGTTGAAGCGGAAATCTCGGTAAACAACGATTGGCGCGGTTGTTATTTTACCGCGACACAGGCTTCCCGCGACGTAAACCAGGCTTTTTTTTTTCTTATCTCGCTGAATGCCCATTTTGTTATCAGGAGCTGTCATTGGCTCATTTTTGTTTCAGCGTCTGGCTGGACAAAGTCAGCCGATATGATTGGTTCTGACACATAAGAGTCACCTTTAAAGGTTTGCGGTCCCCAAGCCGAGTTTTATTTTGTTTTCTTTTCTGTAACCAAAAAAAAAAAAAACCTCATGTCATATTCCTATTCACCGTACACAGCATCATTGGATTCACTTGTATTCGATTCACCTGTCGAATCAAGTCGTTCTGAGAGCGACGCTGCCGCCGAGCTGGCCTTATGGGTAAGTGCTAGGATCACCCGAAGTGGAGTCATCAACTTAACCCCATCTTCTAGACAAACGCGCAGTTCACTTTTGACGTGAAGCCTGGTGCTGGCATCTACGATGAAGAGAAGAAAGAAGGCACTTTCAGTGGCCCTGCAGCATTCCCTGCTGCCACGGCGCAGTACGATAATGACCTCGAGCCCATTACCTACGAAAAGCTTGTCAATTATTTGGACTTTGAACTTCCGCAACAGCAGCAACAATTGCAGTCTGCCGTTGGCTCGGCCCCACGTTCATTGGCCCCGGCACCGGCACAGACGAATGCTGCCAACCGCCAGCTCCTACTCCCAAAGCCACCCGTGATGGATGCCTCACATCTTGCTCATTGGCTGACAACACCTGCTCCTGCACAACAACGCAAGAAATCAGTAAGCAAGCGCGGACGTGAAGAAGTTGACGATGTCAAGGCCAGCGAAGACGACAAACGTCGCCGCAACACTGCTGCCAGTGCCCGTTTCCGTATCAAGAAGAAGATGCGCGAACAAGCCATGGAACAGACTGTCCGCGACATGACTGCCAAATCCGATGCTCTTCAGGCACGAGTGAATGAACTCGAGCTGGAAGTCAAGTGGCTACGTGGTCTCTTGATTGACAAGGATCTGATCAAGACGAAGCAATCCTCTTCCGCATAATGCGCAAGCTTTTTTAATTTTCAACAAAACCCCTCCTCTTTGTATTATATTCAACACCCGTATACATGTAAATTCAACATTCCCATACATAATTCCAAGTCAACCTCTTTTTTGTGATCTGTGATCTCAAAAAGGGGGTATCCGTTCAACACTGGCCATTTCAACATGCAACGACTTAAAATAAAAATTAAACTACTATCTTCTTCCAAAGTAATTGAATTGAATAGATCAGCTGTTGTGAAAGACAAAAATGTTTACTTGAACTAAAGCAAAAAAAAAAAAGGTGTCCCGGAATGGTCTTCCGGACGTTGTCCTATCTTGGCAGAATGTTTTTCTACGGGTCCTATTCTGATCCGCACCGGGAAACTTCTATGCCTGCCAATAGAAAGGGCAAGAATGAACAGGTGGACGTTGCAAGCCTATCATGGCAGCGATACAACCCCGTGGGGTTCGTTGAAACGACGACAAAAGAATATGCGCCGCTTTGTGATTTCCACCGCGCAACATGAATATCGTGTCTTGCTAAAGAACACCCCCAAAAAAAGCTGATTTATGGGAAGCTGACTACAGCAGTACTGTACATACTGTCTATTGAATCAATTTTTACGCCCCATCCAAACCAGTCGCTACAACCAGCTTAAAGCGACATATACTCCTTCGCGTCCCCATTATTGCTCTCGACCCTATATCCCATGTCCTCAATCAGCTCCCCACCACTAAACCCCGTCACGCCCGTCAGAAACACCGTCTGGCCTGTTCTATGCACTCTCCTTCTACATATCGACGTCCTCACTCACCCATCCGATTCTGCAACCCTTGATTCTCTAGCCACATCCACGCCCCGAACAGATTCTTAAACATAGACCTTTTTCCTTTTGTGTCAAAAGGTTTTTTTCTCTTATCTCTACATTCATTTGCGACCGGGCTAGAGCGGACACGCTTAGTTAGCGACGCGCTCATGGCCATTATCAAAAGTTAAATAAAGTTTTGATCCAATTTTTACGCTAGTCTAATCAACCAGTTGCCGGGCAGGAGATTAAATGGCAGAAGCCATTTTTGTGGTTAACGGCCCTTGAAGGCCTAGACAATATATCGACAGACATGAGTGATCTTGTGTTTATAGTAAATCCCAGCACGTACCCGGGGATGTTTTTACAAAAAACAGAACCAAAGAAAAAAGAAAAAAAGAACGGTCTTCCTTTTTAGATGGTTGATTTTTTTTTTAATGGAACATCTTTTTATCTAGAAACCCAATGGAACAATCCATCTTCCAGGCCCACTCTGATACGACGCAAAAAAAGTGTTACTTCTCTTCGCAAAATGGCTTTTCATCCAACGCAAAGCGACCTGCAAAATACTGTACATATTTTTGCATCACAACGGAATTGCAAGTTTCGGTAACTGGGATCTTTGGAACACTGGTTGCTAGGTAATATTAACATTCTCTAGATCCCGACGTTGGACTTCATGGTAGAGGAGCTTCTGATCCCACAGATTTGCTGCCTGATTTTAGTTGCCCTTGAAAGCGGTGGTTTGCTGTGTAATGCATATTTTAGCCAAGATCGATATCTCAACTGTCAAGTACACTAACTTCACCATGCTTTGGTGTACATGCAGTGCAACACCAAATATCTTTTGCTTACCAACTGCGGCGCATCATGAAGAATATTCATGCCATTCATCCGTCGCACTGTGTGGTCTCTTACTATGATTCAAGAACTCACCACGAATACCGCGCATCTTCCTCGAAATCGACCACCACCTCTACCTCATCGATTTCTTTTGCCTTTCTTTGTGATCCCTGTCTCATTAGGCAGGTTTATTATTATTATTATTTACTTTTCTCTTTGGAAACTACTATGCGTGCAGGAAATGTTGGGCTCTAGAACTACAGTAACCAAGAACGAGGAAGGCCTGGGATTATTGAGTTCTCCATACAAGCTAAATTCATCTAGCATATCCTTGCAAATGAGAATATGAAACGTTGAGAATAATCAAACAAATAGACAATACAAGAAAACAATTATACTTTCTCTTATTCGGTATCGCTTGGTTTTTTGCTGCTGATTGATATATAAAACAGACTTTGCATCATGTACCACAACCAAGCTGCGCGCGTAGCAATTCTCTTCTCCTCAGCAGATCGTTAGAGAGCAGCAAAGCTTCCCCATAATAATAACCTAACTCTCCACGGTACCTGAAAAAAAAGAAAGAAAGAAAGAAAGAAAAAGCTTGCACTCCAAGGAAGCTGAACGATCGCTGATGAAATTTCTTGTTTTTTTCCAGGGCGCGGGCTTCACGTGAAAATAGGCTCATTACCCCAGAAAGCCGTCTTTTTGAAACCTTTCTTCATTAGTCATGGCAGACACAGCGAAACAACCTGAACTCGATCAAAGCTTTCCGGCCGGTGCACAGCCTGACATCAGCAAGTGTCTTGTTGTGTGTGTCATGAGGTTGACTTATCGCGAGTTTTAGTCCGAGCAAATCAAAAGGATGTCTACTACCAGGCCATTCTGCAAGAACAAATGTCAAGTGTATGTCAGCAGTTCCTAGGTAAGGGGATTGAACCTCCATAAGACCGCAACCTCATATGTTTATAGGATCGAGACGACAGCATCAGTGGCAGAAAGAAATACATACACTGTCGGATTTTTGTTACTATGCACTGACGACACTCCTTGGTAAGAAAAAGTGAATTATTTGGGAATTCCAGCTGACACACGGAGAAAGGGACACAGACACTAGGGGAGGAGTACTGTGATCTGGTGCAGATCAGTCAACACGGTCAGACGTATCCTAATTTTCTGGTATGCATCCCAACTTGGAATTACCCTACTCATTTTTGAAAAAGCGGCGTGCGAGTCTTGTATTTTTTCATACATTATTTCCATATCTCTACCAACGCACGGTGACGGCATTAAAGAAACAGAGACAACGTCATGATCAACCATCGTCTTGGAAAGGCTATCTGCAAAAACTACCTAGTCTGCAGGACCTTGTGAAAAATGTACGACCCATCCATCTGGCGATATTTTATTTCTTTGGCGCTTACTACAACTTTTCCAAACGAATTACCAGCACACGTTATGTAAGGGAAAAGGGAGGAGGAGGTATGCGCTAAGGCAGGTGTTAGATTTTTACACGACGGTTGGGTCCGCATGAACAACGTGTTGGCTACGAAGTGCTGGGTATCTTTATCACGATCCGATTACTTATCCAGGCCTATATGGCCATCCAGAAGCGTTTGGAAAGTTCAAAAGAAAAGAAATCGGAGGGGGAGGCGGTAAACGTGACGGAGGAGGATGACTTTGATTTCATGGATCAATTTGATCAAGAAAAGGAATTGAGTGATGAAGAGCTGCAGATGCTCAAGTGTGCACTTTGTCTAGAGCCACGGAAAATTACTACGGCAACGCCGTGCGGCCATCTCTTTTGCTGGGCATGTGTTGTTGAATGGTGTCAAAATAAGGTAAGACCGCTATCGTATGTTCTTTGCGCGTTGCTTACTAAACCCTTGTCAGCCTGAATGTCCGCTTTGTCGAAGTGATGTGAATATCTCCCACTTGATTCCCCTCAATAACTTTTAATGACAATATACTCTTTTTTTTTTTTGACATCCAACCCATCGTTTACTTTTGGAAAGCAAGCTTCACGGGCTTTCCCCAGATCAACTGGGGAACACCATGGTGCAACCAAGAGCGTTAAAAATGAGTGACACATTTGCTAACATATGACATGAAACCAAGACCATATGGGTTCGATGGCGTAATCGCTTTTTAGGAAGCTATGCAATATATGACTCAACTCAATGCTTCAGCCATCGACTGTTGTCATTGCAATGCATTCTTCGTAGGATAAATTATGTACTGGATGGTGTCTTTTGAAAAAGACGAATGATTCCCGGAGAAACCTTAAAACGTGTAACATTTATGCTGCCGGAATCGAAAAGAAGGAAACAATTACGTATCGTTTTTCCGTTTTGATACGATAGTAAGGCGTACTGGTCAAATCATTTCGACTTTTTTGGAATCTTTCTGTTGTTTCCAAAGTAATCTGTGTTTGAGCAGAAAAGAGTCCGATGTGTCGCAGTAAAAAAAAAAAAAAAAAAAAATTGGCTGCGCGCTGTTGAATGACAGCTGGATCGATCCAACTGAAAAGTGACTATTACCATCTCGTTCAGGTCGGTCTGAATAGGATGATTCGTAGTTTATATGATGGAATGATGTTATCAGTATCTCCATTCAAGGTTTGACTGGGGGAGGGAGCATGGCCCTGCCAACGTTTTGATTAGTGATTTTGCCATGCCGAAATTTCCGTATACCGGAAAATAAATTCACCGGCCGATCGGATTTGACATCTTTTCTGCACCTGTTTTAGGCAAAATCCAAGTATCATGCTATGTTCTGCAAGAACAAGAGACCAAAACGGAGATAGTTTGGCTAATTTCTATGTTATCTGTTTCATATAGAATGCATTACTTACATCGTTGTTCAGATAAGTTCGGCGGAGAAGCGTCACATGGAGCGAGTCATTGTTTAACCTTGCGTTCGGTAAAGTATTTTTCATTTTAACAATGTTTTTCCTTTCTCAGTTACACAGAAAACTGATTATCCTATTGGACAATGCAAGTGACATTTGTTACTGACATATTACTTTGAAAAGGCTTTTTGTTTCGTTTTTCTTGTATCAAGACACGTTTTCAATGAATGGGAGAAGATAAGGAAGAAATAAACAGTAACGTGATACATAGGACGATGGTAACTCAAAAGGATCGCCCGCCATCACGATGTCACCTTCGCTACGGAAACGCTCGGGCCGTCTATTGTATTTATCCGTCGGGGAGGATTTACCTGGTAAATGTATATCGAGATAGTTGAAAAGCATAGAACGGGGTGTGGTTCATTCCATGCGACAAAAGAAAAAAGAGAATGCTTCAAAAAGGGAAAGCTGGGGGAGCATTCATGCCTTTTTTTTATTTTTATGCCTTTGCATGACCTTATACGACAGCTTTTAGAGTGAGTACACCGTGATGTCGGAGACATATGTTTTTGGCAAAGAGCATCTGAAACCCTGACTGCATGTCACAATGCATATATAAACAGCCGATAATAGAAGAAAGACACCATTCCGGTGAAATCTTTTTTTTTTTTCCTTCTTCACTGAGATGAATAAACTTTGGTTTTTTGTCTTGGTTTTGTTGTCTATCGGGGCGGTTTCCGCCCAACATCACCACATGATAGATGATGAAATGCCACCCGCTTTTAATGCAACTGGCGACGAGCCAATGTCGTACGCGTTATTTCCTGAGAACAAAGGCTACTTCATCGCTCATGTTGTTTTCATGGTAATTGCGTTTTGGATTCTCATGCCTATTGGTAAGAAGAAGAAGAAGAAGAAGAAGAAGAAGTGTAGGAGTTCGCGCTCTAGAAGGACTGATTTTTTTTTCTGGGATTTTCTTTTTAGGTGTCATGCTTGGTATTGCTCGTTCATCCTTCCATGTGCCAACACAGCTGGCATCATTTGCATGTGCTTTGTTTGGTTACTTTTTTGCTCAAATGTATGGTCATACCACACCACATCTCTATAAGGGGAACTCGCATCATACTCTTGGATGGATCCTTTTTCCATTGTTATTAGCCCAACTAGCTGTAGGCATTGTGCGTAAAATTGCAAATGCAGTGGGAAGAAATCAAGAAGCAGGCTATGATCGACTAGAGACGGCCCACCTTATGAATCGAACGTCGTCTTCGTCGTCGTCCTCCACAAGTGATCACCGTAGTGACGCATCCATGGAGACCCTCCGTCATCCTGAGGATGAAGAAGAGGAGAATGGTGATGGATTTCTTTACAGCAAGCAGGGCGAATTACTGTCTGAAGAAAAACCGTCCCTGGTCATGCGCGGTTTTAATGCCATACTACCCTATATCCCAGCTGTAGTCAAGAATGCCTTTGTCGCTCTTGCCTATAACCCCTTTACCAAAACTGTCTGTCGTTGGTTTCACTTGGTCTTGGGTCGTCTTTTTATTGTGCTTATCTTTGTACAAACCATTAGTGGTATGGTTGTGTACCATGGCGTGTGCAGGTCCGTCCCAAGGGGGAAAAAAAAAAAAAAAAAGGGGTTGACGTTTTTATGCCTGTAGATCGTGGGAAGTCCTTGGATGCGTTGCTCACCTGATTAAGGGCGGTATCTTTTTCTTCTATGGTGCTCTGACGTTCGCACGGTACCTCGGCGCTTTTGCCGACCGGGGCTGGGCTTGGAACCGTGTGGATGGAGCTAGTCGATTCAGTTTTGAGATGATCGAGAGTAGCCTGATTTTCGTCTACGGTATTACAAACACGTGGATGGAACACTTTGGACAAGACTCGACATGGCAGCACAAAGACTTGGAACACGCCAGCTTGGCGTTTATGTGGTGGTGGTGCGGTCTTATCGGCATGCTTGTGGAAAGTCGCGCTCTTAGACGCTTGTTAGAGCGATCTGTCCTGAATACACCGCTGGATGTTTCTCGTCACGAGACCAAGCAAAGCTATTCGCTGAATCCTTTCCCCGCGTTGACTGTGTTGATGACGGGTGTGTCGATGGGTAATCATCATCAAGACACGGAATACTCGAGCAACGTACACTACATGTGGGGATTGTTGTTGTCATGCGCAGCAATTTGTCGTTTTCTGACGTACCTTTCACTCTACCGTCGACCACCAACAGATTCTCAACCGACGCGTCCTCCGACGGAGATTGTTGGTGCCTTTTTCTTGATCGCTGGATCGATTCTTTTTATGGCGTCCAATTCAGGAACGTTGCTGTGGTTGCGTCGTAACAAAGTGGATGCGATGTTTTTGATGAATGTCTGTGTGGCACTGACAGCAATGACACTTTCTTATGTTGCCATCATGATGATTATCAAAGCATGGGCGATGAAACGCGAACAACGAAAGCAGGCCAAACGGTCCATGTATCAAAATGCCACCTAATTATTTACCGATCTATTTACTTTTGTACATATCTATTCTTTTTTTTTGTCAAACTTACCACTTAAGAAATAAATATACAACTTCTCTATTTGCCATTCAATTTTCGTACCATGCAAAAAGGTTTAGTCGGATCGAGCATCGGACCGTCAAACTCTAAAAAAGCACTGTGACAAGCATCGTTACATACACAGCCTTGGCGTGTGATCTTCCCCCCCCCCACGCCTCCAGGCTCATATATAATCTGGAATTCAACCGCGAGATTTTTCTTCTTCCTCTTTCCTTGACACCTTTTTTTTTTATCCTTTTCTCTCCCATGACTTCGTCTCTGTCATCCGCTTTTAATACAGTAAGTATAACTTGGGGGAAGAAAGGAAAAGCATGGTAACCTTTGTGGGTTTAGATCTCAACGGAGTGGACACGTCTTATCAGGTTTTTTATTATTATTTTGGGTACCCTTGCTTTTGTTTAACCATGTTGTTGTTAGATTCCAAGACGCCATTGGCAATATTCATTATGGACAACCCATTTTAACTTCGAATGAGTTGACAGCAGATATTATTAACAGCGGTCAGTTGAAGGCTCATATCATTGAAGGAGATATCTTTGGAACACATAGAGTCACGGGTACAGTGGTGAGCGTACATAAGGTAAAACGAAAGAAGGGTTTTGAAACGCGCAGAAAATTTAGACAACAATGCTGTATAGTTATTAGCACCTCTCCTGCCTCCTTTTTATAGGGGTATTGGTTTAAATTATCGTCGTCATGCAGCCGATACGAATATGGCTATTCCCAAGAAACCGATTGTATTTATGAAGCCAGGATTGACCACAATTGGACCCAATGATGCTATTGTTATTCCTCCAATTTGTCAGGACGAGACAGACTATGAAGCAGAATTAGCAGTGGTGATTGGTCGTCGATGCAAGGATGTGAGTCGTGAAGAAGCACTTGATTACGTTGCAGGTAAAGGGAAAAAAGAAAGAAAAGAAAAAAAAATTAAGAGGATTTCCCATTAACCAGGTTACACTGCGTGTAATGATGTGAGTGCCCGCAAGTGGCAAACATCGCTTACCCAATGGTGTTTTGGCAAAGGATTTGATACATTTAATCCTATTGGACCAATGATTGTTTCCAGCAAGTTAATTCCTAATCCCAATAATTTACGTTTGGGAACACGTTTGAATGGTCAAATCATGCAAGATTGGAGTACCAATGATATGAGTAAGTATATATATATATATATATAAAAAGGTGGATAGTTTTTTTTTAACAAGGAGAAAGTCTTTGATGTAGCTACTCTTGTGAGTTTCTTATCGCAAGGTACAACACTTGAACCTGGTGAAATAATTCTTACTGGTACACCACATGGTGTGGGAGTTGCAAGAAATCCACCTGTGTGGCTTAAAGATAAGGATGTGTGTGAAATCTTTGTAGAAGGAATTGGAAGTCTAGTAAATCCTTGTATAAGTGAAAATGCCAAACTGTGAATAGTAGTAAATCATAAAAGAAGAAATAGCGGAGCCCTAAATAAAAGGGTAATGGTTCCGAATGCGAACCCGACTCAGACTGATGGTGGAAATGGGGGAATGATGATGAAGAAGCATTGTTAAAACTTAGTTTAAGATAATATAGTTATTTAAGAATTCTTATCATTTATTTATTAATGAACAAGTAGCAAAGTAGAATGAATTACCTTTTTATGTATTTTTTTTATTAGATGATGGGTTGTAAAAAGAAAAAGAAATTTTTGATTCTAATCTTTTTCATTTATAATGATACATTATCATTCATCTATAAAAGAAAAAAGAATAGAAATATAGTTTTTTTCTACTGTTAAAAAGTAAAGAAAGAGAAAGAAGAAAAAAAAAAAAAAAGAAAGAAAAAAAAAGTCGCAGGCTATAAAAACTAAGCTTCCACATTTGTTCTCGCTCTTTTTTTTTTCTTCCTTTTTTTTCTTTACCAAAGCCGCTGATTCTTTCATAAAACATTCACGCGCCTTTGAACATTACTTTTCATGACTGACTCAAAATCAATGGTCCTCATTACCGAGGCCAAACTAAATGACGGCGTCATCGTCACCATCAACGGTAAAAAAAACTTAACTTTTTTATTCAAATAGTGTGTCAAATGTTATGTTTTTTTTCTTTCCTTTTGACTCGTATATTCTCGTAGATCACGTCTATCTTACACCAGAACATCTTGGTGAACCCTATTATATTGGTCGTATCATGGAATTCTGCACGTCATCGAAACGTAAAGGTCTACAGGCACGCATCGCTTGGTTCAACCGCCCGAAAGATGTAATCAATAGGAAATCATACGACCCTTGTCTCCTTGTTGCAACCATGCATTCTGATCTGAATCCAGTTTCCTCTATTCGTGGCAAATGTGTCGTAACTCATAAGTATTACATTCGTCAAGATCAATTTGATGAATACAGATCCAAACCAGACCATTTTTACTACAGTCAACTGTATGACCGTTACATGCAGCGTGTTTATGACATCGTTCCCTGTGAAACAGTACAAAATGTCCCTATGGAAGTTCAAGAGGCTCTTTGCCAACGTTACCAATTTATTGTTGTTGAACAGGGAAAAGCTGCCGATCTGACTGTTGCTAGGCGAACATGTTGTGTTTGTCAAGAATGGTGTGCAAGGCAAGTTGAAAGAGGGGAGAAAAAAAAAAGTCTCCTTTTTTTTTTGTGTGTCTTTTTTTTTTTTTTATATATATACTCTTTATTTACCTTTGCGACCTGTTTGCAGTGCAAGCTCCGTCAAATGTGCCGCGTGCCAAAAGAGCTTTCATATGGCATGCCTTAATCCACCCCTCATTCGTAAACCTTCCAAAGGTTTTGCCTGGCAATGTGCTTTTTGCTCTCGCAAGGAAATATTGGAAGAACAATCTCCCATCGTCACCTCCAACTTACCAACGCCAACAATACCATCCATTCCAGCAAATAATGGCTTAAATCCATCCGCTTCTTCTTCACGGTCTATTAAACGACAAACACGTAATACCACTCGTAGCCAAGTTCAGAAACCATTGATCACCCCCGTCGCTCCACTCAAAACAACCGAAGTCAAGCTCAAAATTTCCCAAAAATCAAACACAGCTCAAAGAGGTGGTAAGGATCAATTTTTTTTTCTTAAAAAAAAAATCGCATTCACACACACACACACACACAATAGAAATCCGCACAACAAACATGTGGCCCTTTCGTTATTTTGGCATTAACACAAATACCTTGGATATTTTGGGTACTGTTGTCTTCTGTTTTAAATGCTGTCTTACTCATCTTTTTGAATTAGATGTGGATGACCGCATTTATCCTCGTGCCCGCAGTCGAATTGGTTCCAAATACCAAGCCAATGTACCTGACTTTGGTGATAACCGGAGCATCTCTTCCGAAGGTGGTTCCTCTCAACCTAGACAAGATTCACCACAGAAATTTAATGCTAAAAATCGTTCCAAACGAACAGAAAAAAGAGGTCGTCCTCCCACCAAAAAACGTTCAGGTTAGTCACAGAAATGACTGAAACAGTACCACAAATAACAAAAAATTAGATACCTCACAAGGTCTTGTCCGCTCAGATACACCTACCGAAATGGACATGAATCCCGACGACGATTGCAGACCTATTCGAGGTACAGATGACACCGTGACACCATTATTTCAACCTGACCAAATGGACGAGTCAAAATGTAAGTTGTTGTTTTTTTGGTTTTTTTTTTTTTTTTTTTACCCCGCAACCCCCTCACATTTTCCAATCGTCGTCGTCTTATCTTCCTTACAGGGGACCACTATATCCAATCAGCCGTCAGCATACCATCACTTCCTTTATCATCCTATTCCACCGATCTCCTGGACCAAGCACTATTAGAACTTCAAAATAATAATTATGATACAGACGCTGCCCTACGCAGCATGACAAAACTTACAGAAGACGATTTTTCTTATCTTAATCCATGGTCCATAGAAGAAAGAGATGCCTTTGAACAAAGCATACAAGAACATGGGCATGACCTTCAAGCTGTTCGACAAAAAGTATAACTCTGTCTCTTGTGTTCTTGTTACTCACACTTTCTTATCAAGGTACCCACAAAAACAATGGCGGACATTGTACGATTTTTTTACCAATGGAAGAAGACGGATCGTTACGAACCCGTCTATTCTCAATGGACAAAGATATACAGACCAACGTAAGCTACACTCTACCACCGCTGCAGGATATTTATCTGTTTCGTTCAAAAAGTAAAAAGTTTAAAAAACGAACCAAAGAGGTTTGCAATGGATCATCCAGTGACGACATGGATATGGAGT
Source organism: Saksenaea oblongispora B3353 (assembly GCA_000697495.1). Taxonomy (NCBI): domain Eukaryota; kingdom Fungi; phylum Mucoromycota; class Mucoromycetes; order Mucorales; family Saksenaeaceae; genus Saksenaea; species Saksenaea oblongispora. Next base: position 76,988 of record JNEV01001119.1, on the reverse strand, counting down.
CCGATTCCGAAACAGAAGTAGCCGCAGATGATCCAACCATCATTTCACCGAGCACCTATTCAAAAAAGACGTATCAATGCATGAACTGCTTGACAATGGAATCCAAATTTTGGCGACGATCTCCTTCCGACATTGATCGGAAACGTAAAATCTTTCGTCACGTTCTATGTGACGATTGTGGCATTTTTTGGTTAAAATACGGCAAAATGAAACCTGTATCTGATAGTCTTGTGGCTGCACGTGGACGAGGACGACCGCTCAAGACAAATGGAGAAGGCAAATCTTTTTTTTTTTTTTTTGGCAACTTTTAGAACTTATCGTTTCTCTAGTTACCATTACCCTTCGTACACCAGGCAAACGGAAACGGCCGGTCGACATTGGCGGAATGAAGTCAGTCAATCTAAAAAAGTCAAAAGACGACGTAGGTTGCACAGAAATCAAACGTGATGCATTGGAAACTGACAGATGGCCCACCACGAAAGAGGAAACGACCCTTAGTACTTGCATTTCCGCCTACAGACTGTACGATTTGTCGTCTGAAAGAACCCCATGCACGTCTTCTGACTTGCTACGACTGTGGTCTGTCGATTCATGACGGTAGGTCCTATCGCACATAACGAAACAAAACCAACAAGATGGACAGATTGCTACGGTTCACAAACTGCTGAAAAAGAAGGGTGGATCTGCGATGTTTGTTCCAACAAGAAAAATCCTGCGGCATCCTACGTAAGTAGCTTCGGTTCTCTTTCATCCACTCAACTCGATCTAGGTTTACGAATGTTGTGCCTGTTGCCAAACAGGCCCACGTCAGGCAATGAAACGTACGGCTGAATACAGCTGGATTCATCTTCTGTGTGCCATGTTTCTTCCAGAAACAAAATTTGTCAACCCGGAAACACTTTCACCCGTGGAATACATTGCAACCTGTCATTTGTCTCGGTGGAAGACTGTGAGTAGACGCGCGCTGGGTGTTTGGGCGAAGGCCTAACCAATCGGTAGACGTGTGAACTGTGTAAAGATAAAAATGGAGCTTGTGTTACCTGCGGTGAATGCCAAAAGCCAGTGCATATAGAATGTGCTAGGAAGAACAATTTCAAGTTGGCTTTTGACATTCAAGATGCGCAAGGGGTCAAAGATGCAGTAACTATACCACCAGGATTATTTAAGTCTGGTGCGCCGTCAGGATTAATGGTTCCCCAAGTATGGTGTCCTGAACATGATCTATCTGCTCACAATCTCATTGAACTGACGGATCGCACCGTGCAAGGGCAAGAGGTACCCTCCCCCTTTTTTTTTTCAAGCTGTTCCATCATTTAACGAGGCATCATCTAGTCGTGTCTACGGACCTATGCAACATACTACAAAGAGGTGGAAGCTGGATCGACACCAGCAATGCGTCGATACCGTTCTATCTCTCGCAAACATCCCTACAACCACCAGATATATCCAATTGGTTCATCAAAAACAAAACTAACCGAATCCATGATTCCCAGCGCGAGAGAAAGCGTGTTGGCGATCCTAACAAGAACAGTCGATTGGACAAACAAGACATCACTCGGCCCGTCTCAACCTGTGGCACTGGCAGGTATCATGAAAATTTCATGTAAAGGTGTATGCAGCGAATGTCCTGTACGATTCGCACCAATGTGGTACGATGCGGATCCCAGCGACAAGTCCTCGGGAAAAAAGATATGCAACGTATGTCAATTCTATCGTGATCATCCCGAGGAGAGGAGAAAACAAGTGAGCAATGCTGTGTGATATTTAGATGTTACAAAAAAAGGAAGAAAAAGTCGCCAGCGATAGACTATGCAAGTTAGAAGCAAGTTTTGAGGTTTTTTTTTTTCACAATTAATAATAATAAAAACGCGTGCATTCCTCTACATAAGATCTTTGCTATTTAAACGAAAACGCTGTTATTCCATAGGATTGAGGAAAAGTGGTGTCATATCCATGACGAGCTTAAGTCATTCAGGGAACTTCTGAAAGGAAAGGTAACCATCATCAACCTTCTTTTGTCCACGTAACTTGTTGAGACCTGAGGCGTACTATAGATAAAGTAAGCAACAAACAGCATATTGCAAATTTGATAAAATGTACCTTTAACCGGTGACGCTCGTTATTAAAGTAACCAGTGTAGAATTGACCGGGTAACCTTTCCATAGCTTTAACTGCCAGTAGATATTACTTATGACTGTTGGAGACGTTGCCAGAGGCTTCATAGGTGACAACTGTCTACCTGTTCAAAACAGTAGCAATTACAGGAGAAATATAGAGGAACAAGACCTCCCTAGACCTCATGCTTGCACACTTCTTGGCTGTAAACAACGCATTAATTTACGTCGTTTCTTACAAAGAGCGGATACTTATATCTGAGGAGATGGTGGGCTAATGGGAGACGACAAGGAAGGAAGAAATGCTTACTTTTGTTGTCAGAAAAAAAAAAATTCAGGACATGAAAAAACAGCAATACGAGCAGATCCTAAAATCCTACTATGTCGAACGCTCACGCATATTTTGTGTAATGCGCTTACTTGAAACGCTGGGGAAGTGATGCATATAGAACCATAAGCTGAGATAAGGAAAAGATTAGATAAGTAAGGCATAGATCTTTGGGGTAAAGCTATAATGGTTCACATAATCCAAACATCTTCAGGCCAGCATAGAATTAATACTGAAATTTGTGGCTGGAAAGTCACTTTGCTTTACTCTTTCTTCCTTTGCCCTATTTTGACCTACTGTTTACCATGTCTGACTCGCTTGGCGACAATGCGTGTCCTATCTGCTATGAGAGCCTCCAGAAAGATATTTCAGGCATTCCATGCAGGCACGCTTTCCACGATACATGGTAGGTCCAATGATGTTCCCTCTCGTACGCTCCATTCATAGATACGCAACAGCATAAGACAGTGGATTCGCACTGCAGGGAGGCAGACAGGAAACCAGGCAAAATGTCCTGTTTGTCGAGCACTTGTCAAAGAAAAAAACATTGTTGGTCCATTGTTTGCCAGTCGCCATGCATCGACATCCGTACCAGAACCAAATCCAGCCCATGAGCTGATCATTAGACAAGCTCGCGATGAAAATAACATTTTGAAGAATGAGCTTCAACGATTAGAAATGGAACGATCCCGATTGGAGGGTCAAAACATTGAACTGCAAAAGCGGATCCGAGTGTTCAGGCGTTTAAAAGAGTAAGCATTCATGACCTCCATGCTGTTGTAACCGTCATCCAAAGAGTATCCACCCTCGACCAAAACTTGGGCACATCAACAGCACAAACCCGCATGAGTCGATGGAGCAACCTTCCTCGGGACGAACTATGTATTATATTAGGAGGACTGTACGATAAAGTACGGAACTATCGACGGTATGTACAATCCTCTGTCACACCCCTTCCCCTTGTGTTGACCTCTTCTCTTTCAGCAAAGAGAAGGAAGAACGAATTCTGATTGAGCGATTATCGACCCGCGTCAGAGTCCTCAAAGCACAGGTAGCTAAGCATGGATGCATCCACGCACAACATGTTCACAGAGCTCTGTAGCACGCGGAAGATGTACAGCAACTATCAAATTCTACGAACGATCCAGAATCCTCAAAACGTAGACGACGGCGACTTTTATTTGACGATGACGAGCCAGATCATACGTTAGGGTACGCCTTTTGCCGTCCGATACATACAGCTTTGACTGACATTCATGCAGTGAACAACCTCCTAACAAAATCATTCATATTCCCTCAGATGATGATGTGAATAACGCATCGTACGTGGCATTCCTTTTTTTTCTATTCGAGCGAACTCATGTTGATCGTTGCAGGTCAAGTCTACATACATCGACTGGTCCAGATTCATCAAGGTAGATACCATTTGACTTGATCCACCTGACCTTTGCTCTAGGACCATAAATAAAACAGGAGAGCATGCATTACTGGATGATGACGATGAAACGACAGATGATGAAAGCAACGCAATGTAGGCTGATGCAACTATGCAATTCATTCATTAACGTACTGGTCGTAGCGGACTTGGGAGTTCATCCACTGGCGAAGCGGCAAGGAGTAACTCTATACGTCCGAGTCTATCAGGGTATAACATTGAAAACAGGTGGACCATCCTGTAGCTAATCCTCTTGATTCTCTACAGCGAAAATCAAGTCACTGTTGAACAGGTTTCTGACGATGAAGAAGGATTTGATGATATCCCTACAACAAACCACCACCGGTACGTGCCTCGTTTGTGCTCTTGGGATTTCTAAATTTGGATGAATAGACCAATCCCTTTCAAAAGACCAAGTGTCCGTCCCCTGCGTTCCCCTCATCAATCCAGCTTAAGGTAGGAATGGTTGGCAGCCGATCTATGCTAAACGCATGCGTCTTTCCTGATTAGACACAACACCATTGGTAATGCCATTCCTTGCTAACCTCTCTTACACGGTCAATTAATCCGTGGTTTCTGTTGTATAGTCCTTTCCAGTGACGAAGAATAAGACACAACCGCCGAGACCTATACCAGCCCACCATGTGAATAGTAACTAACGCTTTGCCTCTCGCCACCTTGTATTGAGAGATCATTAATATAAAAATGAATTAGCAACATGTCAATTTATCGCTAGGAAACAGGCATCCACACAAGATTGACTTGACTAGAAGATGGCATACCATTATACATTGATCTTCTTCTATCCTACTTCCCAATGGTACCTGTACAGACCTATGGACCATTTTCCTACGTTAAAACGTATCCACATCACGTCTATTTTATCTCATTTCGCCGACCATTGTCAATGACAAGGCTGAAACCGACTGGAAACAAATCCATTTTATCATTTGCATTTAAACCATTCCGCCTAAAAGAGGCCCTGACCACCTGTTCTCAAAGTGAAGAAATAACCTTGTTCAGTCATTGGGCACAGAATTTCTGAGTCAAGCCGAGAAGATTAATACTTGTGCAAATAGAATGATGTGGAATTGGTTCTACCAAGCTCATCATCTAGTCGTGTAAGTATTTAGTAGTTTGGGAAATGTGGAAAAAGCGAAATACGTCTTGCTGTGAGCTAATGGTATAGCGCAAAAGATAAGAAATGATGGCGGTAAAGAAGTTACAAAGAACTTTGTACATGGCTATTTCATTCAGAGACCTGACGGAGTACTGCAGCTAATGCTCTGTAACTGCGGGAATTAATACGAAGATGCATAAATCAAAGATCATCATCCTATTTCTGCTTCTACTTTACTGCTGCAATAAACTTCCGACCTGAATCATACACCATGGCCCAGAGAGACTCGATCACTTCTGTATGTTGACATACCAAACTGGTTTTCTGAAGCTTTATCTAACACTTACTAAAGCATAATGCCTATCATATCACTCGCCATGGATACAAGCATCTCTGGTCAGCCGAAAAAAAACACAAGGTAGATACCCAACCCACAGGATTTCATCTTACAAATTAGACGACTGATACTATGCTGCGTGTCGGCACACAGGATACAGTCAACGTTAACACCGAAACCTTTCGCCAATTGCTTCTGCAAGACATATCTAAAGGTAGCTCTCTGTTGTTTTCTTCGAACCGACCAACCCTTCAACTACCCCCTGGATGTCTGGAAGGATTATTTCCTGGTTACCTTTCTGAATATAACTGCTTATTGAATTGATGACAGCTGACAATAACATTCACTTTTCATCGAATTTAAGGCCAGTCCATGGTCCACATACTGCCTCCAACTTGGCCGAAACATTTGTCAACGTCCTCGAACGTATGCAACTTCACACAAACTTTTTTCTTTTTTTTTTGGTTACCACCGATAACATCTCTATCATGCTTGTTACGACCAGAGCAATAGAAAAACGTATTTTATGCTGTGAAAAACCATGTGTCTTGTATCGGTCATGCCATAAACTTTGTAGCACCGGTAATCATGGACGATGGATTGAAAGCCGAGGCGCTAGACAAGGATGCCATACTCAATCCCAAAGAGTGCTGCGAAAGTAGCAATGCTATGGATACTATCTACACTGTAAAAATAGAAATGACTAACTTTGTTTCGTTTTCTCTCATTTCAGCTATTCATTTTTTACATTGCTTTATAAACTCATTTTCCTTTCGCTCTTAGCTTTTAATCTATTTTTTTTATGTTGCAATTGCTTTATATTACAAACTCATTTACTTTTTACTCTTACCTTTTTGTACGGCCTTTTTTTCTTTTTTATCTCAGCTATTCATTTTTATACTGCTGTTGTATTTGATATATACATCTCAACACTGTGCTTCAACACATCATTGTCTAAACGATCATTTATATCTTTATTCAGATACTGTTATTCCATCAGTACTTCATCTACAGATTAATACTGAACAGATATTAAGAATCAAAGATACCGAAACTCTGCCATGATCTTTAGGTACCTCAGGTAACATCGATGCTATGATTGGTGCAACAAGATAACTACAATAATAACGATCCTTACCATACTTGGACAATTCTGATTCTACAGATCCACATCTTGTCGTCAAACTATCGTCAAAATCAGACATATGCTGACAGCTTAAATTCAATTACAGATAGGAAAGTTTCTAAAACGTAAATCATCATCATCTAAAGACATACAACCAATCTTAGTCGATACTGAAAAAGCTATCCCAACGCATTCAATATCAAATAGTATAAATAAGCAACTAGGTACTAAGAATATAACTTTTACTTGGGCTTTATTTCTGAATAAACTTTACTTAAGAGTCTTAAAGTATTTTCTTATGTGTCTTTCTCACTAGTATTTCAGGCATACAGCAAAAGAAAAATAAGAGCACATATAGAGTTGACTCATTATGCGAAATGAACTGCATCTCCCTGTGCGCATGGATGGAACTGTAGAAGGAGAGATATGCTGACAAGTGGAAGGAAGGAAGAATGGAAGGGCGAAGAAGAGAGAAAGGCTAATGCGCATAGAGGTGGGAGAGCGAGTGGATTGGGGGACTGAAGGATGGATGAGCGCTGACGTCGTCGAAGGTCTGACGTCCGGCAGGTCCGGCAGAAGGGATCGGACATCCCGGTCCCTACCAACCGGCTACAACTTTATCCGAGCTTTTTTCAGTCGAGATTCAGTCGTAAATAGCCGCTTTCAGACATCTGAATCGAATATTATCTCATCCAGATAATATATCACTCACATGACATAACAACCAAGCTTCCTTAGCGCAGTTGGCAGCGCGTCAGTCTCATAATCTGAAGGTCGCCAGTTCGATCCTGGCAGGGAGCATTTCTTTTGATTTTTTCAGAATTTTTGGGATGGTTACGCAACCTTTTTTGGACCAATCGTCTTGAAGTATGCATTAAGATCAACCCATGTTGCACTCATCTGTCTTCTTCACATCTTTCTCGCCAATATGCTTGCATAATTTGGACGATCAGAAAAATATGTCAGTATCGAAAATAAAAAGATCTCAAGAATTTTATCTATTATTCTCCTTATCCTTTGTTTACTCGGTTCGTCTTGTCAATACTTGACCATAGGACTTCCAGCTCAGAGTATTCGACAATAAATTAAAGCAAAGTATTCCAAGTCTTATTTCGCTCCCAATCTTCGCGATAAGGACCTCTGATCAAACTCTATCGGGACTAAATGTATATTTGATGTGGAGGAAATCTTAAAGAGGTTGGACGAGTAAACCTAGGGAAACTATCATTAAAGATAGCTTGCTTCTACATTTTATTGGAATTTTATTTATTTCGGTTGCAAAATAGCATAAGATGCCGAAATAAAGCTATAGGTGACAAAAAATCCTGTCGATGGCATTCTGCGAAGGAACTAAAGGCAACAATAGCTTCATGTAGCTATTTCGCAACGCTAATTTCCAAATGGAAATTTGCAAGTAACACCACTCCCTTCTCTGACATTCAAGCCTATATCTTGATATGTGTCTAACCTATTAGCACTATAATTCTTTCCTTCTAAAAGTGCTGTTAAACACGCCCATGGCCATACAAACGTGGTGAAATGTATTGTCAACTAAGAAGTTCAGCTTAATAGTATAATAATCAAAGAATTCGTAACGGCACAATTAGAAGTTCATAGTTGTTTCTTTTCTCTCTTTCATTGATAGTCTCTCTAAAGAATGGGTTGAAATTCTTTTGTGTGAGCATCAGGGTTTTCTTAGAATGGGCAAATATAAACTTTATGTGTTGGATATGAGGACTTGTATTGAACACTACGGGATATTTACTCAAACACGTTCCAAAATCACAGCAACACCCTACAACACATAAAGCAGTGAGAATGATTACGTCGCGAACACTCAAGTTATTGTTTACCTGACCACCACCAATGCAAGCAGAGCCAACAGCGTACTTGGACTTGGTTCGCTGAAGTGCGTGGGACAAATGTGTAAGAATACGGGCTCCAGATGCTCCGAGAGGATGACCCAATGCAATGGCACCGCCATTGATATTTGTCTTCTCACGAGGCAAACCAAGTTCCTTCTCAACAGCCAAGTATTGAGCAGCGAAAGCTTCGTTAACTTCAATCAGATCCATCTGATCCAATGTCAGGTTTCCTCGCTTCAATGCGCCTTGAATGGCAGGAACGGGACCAATACCCATCAGGGTTGGTTCCACAGCAGAAGCCTGCCAGCTCACAACACGAGCCAATGGTTCCAATCCATGCTTCTTCACTGCCTCCTCGCTAGCCAAAATGAGTGCTGCAGCACCGTCATTGATACCTGAGGCATTCGCGGCCGAAGTGACGCCATCCTTCTTGAACACTGGCTTCAACTTGGTGAGTGATTCTAATGTAAGACCTGCTCGGGGATGTTCATCCTTGGCAACAAGCTCGGGGCCCTTGCGACCTTTCACCTCGACGGGTACAATCTCAGCGTCAAACACACCTTCCTTAGCAGCTGTTGTCCAAATAAAAAAAAATGTTATTTGCGCTATTCGTTGCTTGCTGTACTTTCTTTACCCTTTTCATAACGATGCTGACTCAACAAGGCGAATTCGTCACATTGATCTTTGGTGATACCATATTTGACAGCCAGATTCTCAGCCGTGATTCCCATTGGAGTTGGGGTGGGGTATTGATCAGTCAATGCAGTCCACAGTGTGTCCTTGAGTTGAAGATCCACACCAAGCTTAGCACCCCAGCGAGTCTCTCCAGACAGCGTGAAAGGAGCCAAAGACATGTTCTCAGCACCACCGGTCAACACAATATCACTTTCGCCCAACAAAATTTCGTGTGCACCATTCACGACACTCTGAAGACCGGAGCCGCACAAACGGTTGACAGTCAAAGCGGGTACATGCACAGGCAAACCTGCACGATGACCGACGTGGCGAGCTAGGTAAGCTCCGGCGACGTCAGTCTGCAAGACATTGCCAAAGATAACAGAGTCGACAGGCAAGTCCTTTGGCAAACCAGCAAGTGCAGCCTTGGATGCAAGACCACCAAGCTCAGAGGCTTTATGATATATACCATTAGTAATGCAAAATTCCTCGACTTTTGCCGGCCGTATTTACCCTTGAGGTTTTTCAACTGGCCACCAAACGTGCCAAAGGGAGTTCTAGGGCTCCGTTAGTACCGACTTGGTAACTTAGGGACAGTTGCAGTACCTTTTTGCGGAGACGATGAAGACTTGACGCAGGGCCATGACAAAGTGCTGGTAATGGGGTCAAAAAGTTAAAAGTAACAGGCTGGCTGAACTTTTATCGTCTTTTTCGCGGGGTAACGTTGGGTATTTTCACACGTGAAAAATGAATATCCTGTGTCATAAAAAAAAACGATGACGAAAGATGGATCGGCAAGGCTTTGAATTGGTTCAAACCGAGAATACGCAGGTCATACAAGGCATGATCAACATTGCTCTCTTGTCATCAAACTACCATAGCAGTAATGACCTATTATGAAGCCTTCCGAATGCACAGTGCAAGCTAAGAATGCCTGAGAAATATATATATATTTTTTTGAAATCTCCTTGCTTCTCCATGCTGACAAGATACATCGCTGATGTACCTGATTTCCATAAACTTTTTTTTTCCTTTGGATCTCGCGTATCTAATATAACTCAGCATGGTTTGGTGCTTTCATGCGTACTATAAAGAGCGATCCGCATAACAATGAATTGCTAGTATGTGTATGCTATTTCACCCGAACTAGTGCAGGCCATTTGTATATAAATATCAGATTCATTTCTGTCATCTAGCACATTGGTCATTTATATGCGCTTTTTTTTTTTTTTTTTTTTTTTCATTGTGGTCCAAGCAATAGGCACAGGTTATTCAACTTGAAACGGAACAAATCATACCGTTTCTTCCATGCTCGACGTAAAATTCCGAGATTCGGTGCATGGACCTATTTGGTTGCCTTTCCGCGCTTCCCGCAGAAATATTAAGAGACTGGGAGCTCTGAACATTAGAAACGTATGATTCAATTCTACCGAAAGTGTTGCAATAGCACGATCAGCATTTGCTATCAGCGGAACATTGAGTACAATTTTAAGCGCAGACATGGATGGATCAGGGTCCCCAAGATCAGGCAGAAAATAGCACTGAAACAGCAGCAATGACAGAAGGGGCCCCGAATGCCGGCAACTAAATCATTGATAGACCGTTTAACACAATCCTCTGTTGTGAGAACAATAGTAATCCAAAAGATAAATCGACTTCTTCTAATTGCCAGCGTTGCCATTAGTACAAGCAAACATAATATCTATGGCATGATCTTCAGCGGAGCTAAAAGCAAGCACATGAAAAAAAAAAAAAACCAAAACCAAGAGATGTAGTAGTTCTGTAAGATGGAGAAAAATTACAAGTATATTTTAGATTTACAATTTAAGACAAACTATAAGTTATTAAGTTTAGAGTTGTGGGTGTGTTAAGATGAAGGACAAATGGTTTAGGGTGGTATTTGGGCTGGATCAGATAATTGAGGAGGGGTAGGAAAAGAACGCGTCTTCTGAATACTTCTAGTCGTACATATGGAGTCTTTCCTTGACTTTTTCCTTATACTTTTCAGCAGCAGAATGAAGTTCTTTTGACTGATGTATCAGCGCAATGGGGACGAGATCCTCGTCATCCTCTTCGTCATCATCAATCAATAAAGAACAAGGCTTGCTTGCATCTAGGGCCTCGGCTAGGGTAGTGGTACCATAGGGCACAAGTCCAGAGACACCTAAGGGCACATCGTCATCGTCATCCTCTTCTTCATACGCGGGTAAAAAAGGCCTGGAGGATTTTGGTGAATACGAGGAAATCGTATTGTAGCTTCTATCCCATGGAGCAATAGGCATATCGTAGTATGGTAAGTTAGGGGAAGAGGTCCAAGCGCGTCTAGGAGGCGGGAATTGAGGCGATTGAGGCGTTCGTGGTGTAATAGCTTCATGTGGCGAGAGAAGTAAGGGGCAAGTAACACCAGACCCTAGTGATGGGCTAGGCGATAGAAACCTTTCTGAAGTTGTCAATGGTTTCGGCTTTCGGTCACGCTTTAATCCAGCGTTGAAAGTAAGCTTGGAATCGATCATAGAAAAGTAGAGGAAAGAAAGAAGGAATGTCTCAGCGTTTTGCGCCGTCTGGACTTCTCTTAAAAGACAGAAAAGTCGATCCTTTTTCTTTTTTTTTTTTTTTGACAGATCCCGATCATTGCCCCGATTCTTCGACTTACTCAGCTTTCCAAACTCGTCTGAGGCTGATTATTTAACCATTTCCATGTGGATTTTGCGTAAGCAGTCGGAATTCAAGGATTTGCATACAGTTCAATTTGTCAAACCATGAGCTGACAGCTAGTAGCTGTTAAATGTGTTTGTTGACATTACTTTTTGTGGAGCAAGAAAGTCTTGGGAGCCAGTGTATCACGCGTGGCGCAGGCTGCGTACCCCACCGGCTCAGCATTTGTTCCAAAAACTTCCTCGGTGTGCCAATTATCCTATTTCCGGGATTTGCGGTGTTTAGTCCATTTTAGTCAATTTAACACAACGATGAGATAGTAGGAGAAGATAACATTTTTCTGTCTGCAGCATTGGGGACCATCCGGCACAGAGGTATACAAAACGAATAGGGTATGCTATCATCTTTCTCGTGTACTCCTAAATGTGAACAATTACGCGTATATCTATTGATCCTCGTAATTGACGTTTTAGGGAATACAAGGACGTCTTGGCTACGGATTAGCCAAGGAGCAAAAAAAAAGTGTTTTTCAAACGGCGATGAGGTAAGTCCGTAGGATGACATAAAGCAACCATGCGTCAAACAAGATAAAAGAATATTAGAAAATAGTTAAAGCAAAAGCTTACCTAATTGATTTACACAACACCTGCACAAAACCAGTATGACAGCTAAAGCTGAACAATTAACCCCAAAGTCTGTTATTGTTTGAAAAAATAACGGGTGCGAAGCTTGGCGTGCGACGATCATGGCGTACAGGAGTCCCGGACCTATCGGCAGCCGACCTCCCTTCCTTGCTGTGCTTCCTCTTAGTTTTATATGTCCGTTATTAAATGGAAAACTTCTATTCAGGCAGTATTCGTCATCTTTTATTTCCTGTTCGACGCAATGATGACTCATCCCAGTTTGACTTACTGGGTTTCCTTATTTCTACATTTTACTTCGGTTTGACATTAAACGTAGTCTTTGTGTACTTAATCAACATCAACTTGGCGATGCTGGGAATAACCTGACGCTGGAGATAACGACACTATACATTAGAAGCTTTAAGAGAGCAGCACGATAGTTCTTTATGAGCAGAAATGTTTTCTCAAGATAAAGCAAGCATTTTGGGTACTGTCACTAGACAAGCAACTAAGGGCGTGCTCACTGCGGAATATGCGGGAAAACCGGGAAGAGATCGTACTAAAAACTACAGGAGATTTGTAACAATGTGACACTAAGCATTAAAGATCATAATACTACATTTTGATAGGCTGTCTGCTCAGGTTATGTCTATAGTTGAGCTGTCCAACCATACATGAAATAGACAGAAGAAAGAGTGAATGATTCTTAGATTTCATCTTTGATGGATCATGTAACGAGCCTTAATTTAGCTCCCGTAGACATCTAAGACGTATTACTGAAAGGTTGTGTATAGTCAGCAGACGCAAATCGCAATTATCTATGGCATTTTTCTGGTTGATCTTTGCGCTGCTTTAAGATATCCTGCGGAATAGCAAAATTTTACCGTAAAAATGACTCTTTCTCATGCACTGAAGATATAGCTTCATGTCCCGACATTTTTTTTTTTTTTTTCATTTGTTGCGTTGAGAAAAAGATGGATTTTAATCGCAAGATATTAAATGGAAACATAGGCTATGCTACTTTGTTCCTTTGGTCAATACTTGCGTTAAGCATAACTTCCCACTCGCGATGCTTTTATATGCTTCTGCGTATCTTCTAGCGTATATGTCCACTGTCCCGCTTGACTTGGTTATGAACGCTTCCTGTTTTCAAGGACAATTAAATGAAAATAGTACGTACCCGTATACTCATCCAAACAGCGCAAATAAAATGGTTTTTGAGACGCTGTATTGTTAAAGACCCTCGTAGTGTGTTTTTCAAAACACAATTTCTATTAAACAGCGTTGATATGAAAAGCATGCGTCTCGTCATCCTTGCCGTTCTGGGTATGGAATAACCCACTGACGTGGGAAGTCAGGCTTCTTGGATTTAGGTGAAGATGCATCAGGGTAGATCAATGCTACTGCACCAATCAAGTATACGATGAGTTGCCTGGAAGCGAAGTTCGTCTTTTATTTAATTCTCGGACAAAAAACAGATCTATTAATGATGCTATTTTAATCTTTTCTTAGCGTGAACTCGAACCTTCATCGGCGGAAAATTTATTTGTGATAGCCTCAATACATTTTCAATAAACAATGCAGCGTATGATCTTGAATCAGTAGCACAGGTCCGCAGTACGTATTTGATGACTCGCTTTGACAGCAGTGCAAGTGCCGGCAACACCAAACACAGGAAGTATGAAACTTATTTTAATGTATCACTGCGTTTAGCGCAATTGTTCAAGTTTGTACAACGTCAATGTCAAGGCATTACTTCTATGCATTGAATATGAGTGCAGTTTTCGGATAGCTACACAGTTTCAGAATAGTCCTGACACTATAAACAATGAAGAGACGTTTGAAACGTACCAATGAAATATGAAGACGAGTATACGTTTGGAATGATCATACTTTCAGCGAAAAAGAGAAGAGCGGAAGCTCAAATGTTCACCACGTGTGGATTGAATTGTCAGGGTGAAGTCTAAGCGGCATGTGCTGAGGGCAGAATCCGGTCATGCTGCACGAGCTGCTGTGGTTCAACACTACCCCTTAGCTTTCCTTTTTCTTTTCCTTGTTTCTTTTCCTTGTAGTCTCCTCGTCATGGCGGCGACATCACTACCCTATGAAATAGCGCATTGTTCTGCGTGGGACGAGGACTACAGTCCTGAGCAGCTCGTCTCTTCCAGCCCGGGTAATCGTCAGAACAATCAAATGTTGCGCTCCGACGATGAGGAAGATGGCAATCCTTCAAAGATCAAAGGATGGCAGACACCAAAGTACTATTAAAGTTGCGAAATATTCCTATTTATTAACTTTTCCTTTTTTTTTTTTTTAAAAAAAAATCTGAAGGTGTCCCAACTATCCTCAAGATTTAATCATTCATCTATTGTGTGGACCTGCCCGTATATCAAAAATCCAAATACTTTCGCATCACTATAAAATCGCGACAAAACTTGACGTTTATGTTGGATTGTTAAAGGACAGTCTGGACTTGGATGAAAACAACGAGGAGGAAGAGGAAGATGATATGTTGATCGAATTTACCCGATTGGGGTAATGATCCCTCCTCAAAAATGTTGTTGACTTGAACGTTTTATTTTTAGATATGTCTGTCTTGATAACAATGTCAGGGCCCAGTTCCGCGCTCGAGAACTCAAGTCAATTAAAGTCAACGCAGATGGCGAATATATTCGTTTAGTGATTCGAAATTGCCATAGAAATAGGCTCAACACTTACAATCAAGTACGACCTTTTATATCATGTGAGATTCCGTCTTATGCTCCAAAATAGGTCGGTCTTCTCGCCCTTAATATCCTAGGACAGCCAATACACCGTACCCTGCCTGCTATACCCGTAAGTTCCTTTTTATACATATCTTCTTATTCGTGGTACAAATCTATTTTTTTTTATTTCCAGAGCCATATGGCCAGACATATACAAAATCCGCTAGATGAAACGAGCATCCTTAGTTCTTCGACACGTCGTACCAGTGTATCCAGCAATCAAAGTTATGCTCACCGGTTCTCACCAGAAGAGGAATTGCAGCAGTGGATTTCAGCGTTGATGCGTGCGGAACGAGAAGCGGCACGAGGTAGGTTCCAACTTGCATTCTATTTGTTGTTTCTCATTTTTCATAAATATTGTATAGATGAAGACTATCAGAATGCAAAGACGTACAAATACGTCATTGATGAGCTCAATGATTTGATCAATATCCTGCTACAGCTTCACATGGGAAAGAAACGTGCCGTGGATG
The DNA here is from genome assembly GCA_000697495.1 of Saksenaea oblongispora B3353. Lineage (NCBI taxonomy): Eukaryota > Fungi > Mucoromycota > Mucoromycetes > Mucorales > Saksenaeaceae > Saksenaea > Saksenaea oblongispora. Next base: position 61,472 of record JNEV01001119.1, on the reverse strand, counting down.
AAAAAGACTATGAGGAAGCTGATAAGATTAAGGTAAGAAGTCTCTGCATACCATGGCGTACCTTAGTTAAACAAACAATGTGACAGGCGGATATCAGAGAAATCAAACAGAAAGCAGACATGCTGTTAAAACAAACTGGAATCCAGATCACCCGAGACGGCCATGTGATGCCGATTCCCGAATCTTACAGCTACGAGGTCAGTCTACCCCTATCCTCGCCCCGAGATTCCTCACCATTTGTCATACTTGCTGCATGCAGGACATGGATGTCAGTCAAGAAAGCGATATTATTCCTCCGTCGCTGCTCGAAAAACCGAGATATGATACCGATGATAACACACTTGTCAGCTACGAACAACAACAAGAGATGGCTCGTCAAGATAGACTTTATGACGAAGCCATCGAAGAGTGGACAAGTATTGGCGGCCTTTCTGCATCAATCCAGGAAAAAGATTATATGCAGGAAGATATCGTGGAGTCGCCCACAAGAGAGCAGCTGCTTCTGCCACCTTATTTGACCTCTTACAGCAATGTTGACGAAGAGGATCAGATGGTCCCCATGGAAACCAATGAAAGCACGCCATTCGCATCCCACGACGAACGACGAGTCTCGATGTTTGTACCTGCAGCCTCCTTGTCGTCTTCTGTGGTTGCGAAACATCAGGCACGAAAAGAATCGCTAGCAATTCCCGTTGACCCAGATACGATTCCCGAAGAACTTATGGAAAGTGAGCGTGCTGAATGCTATTCAGCTATTCTCGTGTTTGGTGAAGAGATTGTTGCATGTGTTTTGAGCGTCAAGAGCAAATGCCGCGAACGCGGTCTCAGCGAAGTCGGCAAAACTGTTGAAAGTGTCTGCCACCTAGCGAAGGATGGTCGTCTCGACGCACTCGAAGAGCTTATGGACGGGCAGTATGACAGCAGTATCGCATCAGAAGATAATAGCGAATTATACGAAGATTATTCAAAAGAGTGTGCCCAGTTTGTAAAGGCCTCACTGATAATGATCCAAGAAGCTATCACAGATTCGCGTGAAACGATCATCAACATGACAATCGAGATATGGAAGGAACTGAACCGTAAGTATACGTGCTCACTTTTTCCGTAGCTAAAAACTGTCGGCTAGATTTCTGTACGATCGCAAATGTATCGAATCGCTTGGTGTTCCCATCGATCAAGCAAGCCTTTGCTGGATTGTTGAAACGAACGAGTGACTCAAATATGCGCATCCGAGATCCAGCAACGCAGCTTGTTCTTACGCTAGCTGAGACGTACCCAAGGGCACCCTATTCCTTGTTGAATGTTTTTGTTGGAAAACCGGAGCGAATTCTTCACAACCACAAAGACGCCAAAGCACGAGTAGAGTTAGTTACCGCCGCTGTCGATCAATTCCGTGTTACACTCACTGAAGAAGAAGGTCCCATCGCTTTGGATAACTTGATGGGATTCGTAGTAACATACCTAAAGCATTCTCATGAGGACGTTCGCGAGGTCGCTATCAATTTGGTGATCGAAATATCTGGTCAGATTGAATTTAAGCACGTCAGTAAATACATTGACGACGACTTGAAAGTAACTTTGGCCGAGGTAAAATAATAAGAATAGTAATACTATTCATTGTGGATTGGGAATTCTCAACAATTTCCATAGACGGTTCGAAAGTTAGCAGCTGCCGACGCGCAAGCCAATGGCGGAGCAAATGATAAGGAGATAGAGAAACCAGCAGTATCCAAGAACGCAAAGACAGTGGCAGAGCTTAGAGCTTTAGCAGCTCAGGCAAGCGTGCCCAAAAAAAGCAAGGCGGAGGCCAACGCCCGTTCTACCCGCCGACCTGCCGACAGTGGTCGAAAGACCGCTATTGGTGAAAGGAAAGAACGACCATCAGCCGGTACGTCCAGATAACCGCGATATACTTCTCATTCACTTTCCATTTATATAGAGGCCCGCAGCGCAACATCTCTAGGTCATAGCGCAAAGAAGGTAATGATTCATGTTATGTTTAACGTTGTTGCTGACAGTGTCACAGACGACAGCACGTAGCACAACAAATACTGGCACCACTCGCGCAAGTAAGACCACCACGACAACAAACAAAAAGCAGGCCGAAGAGAAGAGAGAAACTAAGCCCGAAGAAGACGCTGAAGAATCGAAGTGAGTGGAAAGAGAATATGCCTATGGAAGTACTGACGTTCCGTCTAGTGCCTGTCTCTTTTGTGATCAAGTCAATCCAGATTTCAACGACAAAACGCTTATTGTGCATTACTACAGAGAGTGCCGCATGCTGACACCTTGTCCATTGTGTGAAACTGTATGTCATGAATGCATGTTTAAACGTCCCTAAATCTGTTTGTATTTTTAGATTGTGGAAGTCCCAACTTTAAATTCTCATTGTCTCAACGAGTGTGAGAAAAAGCACTTGGCGAAACAGTGTGAAGTATGCAAGATGGCGATACCAGTCGAACAATGGCTACAGCATACACTCAAGAAGACGTGTACAGGTAGAGTGGTTATCATGTGTCCAATCAAAAAATTCATGCCTTATTTAGCTGTGGGAGAAAATGAAGTTCGATGTCCTCATTGCTTTGGCAACATCGAGCCACAAACAGACGCTGGATGGAAAACACATCTAGTGGGAGGTAGTGGATGTCCGAAAAATCCCAGAATGGCCAAACGGAAAGTGGAGCCGAAGCCAACCGAAAAGCCAACCGAAAAACAAACAGAGAAACCTACTGAAAAGAGAACAACAGCTGCGACAAAGACGACGACGGCAGCGAAATCATCGTCTCGAGGAGGTTCTTTAAGAAAGAAGAAGTAGATTAGGTGTTTATGACGTTGCTGTTAAGTCGGTGCCTTTTACTTACTTAGTTTTCTTTCTCTCTTATACACTCTCACATACCCATCCACATGAGCATACCTACACTCAACTGATCTAACCCCTTTCGAACATAAGCACTACACTACTCCCTTACCCAACAATCATATAACCACTTCCAAGTTTCAATGATATATAGCGCATATATACACATATAGTTCTACTGTTACTCTTGCGCTGTGTGCGGTTTTTATCCCTCGTAGAGAAACTAACCATGTGTGTATAAAATTTTCATTTTGGGAGAAGGGAACGTATCATATGATCTTTTCTTTGGTTATATCATGGTTACTGTACAACTACATTACAACAATGATTCGATGAGAAAACAACAACGGAACGACACCAATGTGGGTAATGTCGGCAGTTCGATGACTTGTCCAGCCATGGGCACATTGCACATACGGCTCAGAACGCTCTTGGCCTTATTGGTATGCGCTGCAGCTATCGGTCGTTGGTCACTTCCACTTCAACGAAAATTGTCACTGCAAATTGTGGAGCCGCTGTCTTCATCGGTGGAAGCACCGCAACCGAATTCAGATCCAGTTTGTACGATCTGGGCTAGCTATAAGATGCATACAGATCCTGTTAAATTAACTGTACCATGTACATATGACTGGGCTGACATCAAACGGATGATAAAAGAAGCTATCGCTCCAGCAATCGACAGTATCTCCTTGGTAGACACATGGCTATTACACCCCACAGAAGGGCGGATTTTTGTGACGGACACTGTTCGACAGCATCCAACAGTGGACCCTGGTCAACCAATTTTGCTGTTTAGTAACACAATTGGTGAGGCTAAGGAGGAGCACTTTAAAGAAACAAGAACCTCAGCTAAGAAACTAGCTAGATTCTCGAATCGATTTGAAGCAGCGAACAGATATTCCAATTCGGATTTCAGCACCACTTTGCATAGAGTCATCGGGTATGTTCATTTGACCTAAGAAGGAAATTCCGCCAACCTAGTCTTTTAGGATCGTCCTTTTTTGATAAGTCGACGTACGTAGCCCTCTACCGGATTTTGCATAGCAATGAATTCACAACACAGGACGCGCGTCAAGTGCGACGGCGACTGTGCGACGTCAGCTTGGATGACACCTCTCATTAAATTGTTACCGTTATAGATTCTCTATTTTCAGTAGAACTAGTGTTTATATCGCAATAATAGTGTTTTTCTTATTTGTTTGCAGGCAGACGCATATCATTTCAGCGTTAGCTCTAAATGAAGCCTGTATTATAAGTAGTTGCTTTCTACATCAAACTAAAGTGAGCCTAGATAATATGGATTTGCGGATGGGTTGTTTCATTGTGTTGCAACGAAACATTCCGCTAAAAAAAAAGAAAAGAAAAACGGAAGACCATTTCACTTTTCTTTTTTTTTAACTTCTAGGAGATGCTAAGTCTTGTAATAGTTCTTGAACATTCTCTCTGCATCGTTTGTCATTTATTTCTTACACAGGGAGGAGTATGAAGGAAATGAGTTACGGATCTTTCTGACATATTAAGGTGGCTATTGTGGTATAATTCCTTGGCCTTTTAGACGGTAGCGTTTGGTTCCTCGAGTAGACTAGACAGAAAACATAATGTTCATTAAGTGAATGCACTTTTAAAGAGTACTTACGTAATAAGTTGTTGAATTTTCATCCTTATCTTCTGGTTTCAGTTGGTCGCTGCAGCTCTTGGATCTCATACGAGCACGCTATGACAAAATGAGATCAGTTAGGCAGTTGTTGTTGTTGTTTTTCTTACTTTCTGGATCTGAGCATCTATTTTGCTTTCCAGACCACCATGAAACGTCATTGTGTTCTAGACTACAGGTGTAAGCATGACCAAGTTCCTGCCTTCACCGTGTCACTAACCTCCATGACAATAGATCCCAGATTGCCAACTGATGATCGATCGTCATTAGGAATCGTGAATGAGGAAGCTATCGGTCGGTTGTTACGACACGAAGACATTGATGTCTTTCTTGGAGAATTGGTTGAAATATTGTAGGAAGGCGGTTCTTCCCGCTTCATACGTGGTGTGGGGAAGCATCGGCTGTTTCTGTTTGCTATTGTCTGCAGCCCGTTGCTTGCATTATCGCGGTTCTTATTTAACACAGATCCAGGTAAAAGTGGCTGTGGAGGTCGTTGGAGTGCTTCCGTGATTTCTGCAATAGTTCGCAGCACTTCTGGTGGGTTCGCAGAATACTTTTACCAACATACGATGAATGTTACTTACACAAGAAAGCAATGGCGTTTTGTTACCTGTTGACCAAGGCAATGACTGGCACCTACCTAGAAAGTCAGAAAACAAACACGAGGAATAAGTCTTCTTACCGACGTGATAGGTATGCTATGTAAGACCCTTTTCGTTAGTGGTTTAGAATACCAAAGTAAAAGTACTTACTCGAAAGTCCATGGGTAAGCCAATGTTGGCTTTATCAATTCGGCGCGAGCGTCGGCGCCAGGTGTGATTTCTTTTTTCACCTTTGCTGGATAGGACAGGAACACAGTGTACTTTGCTCACCTTGTTGCCCATAAGAATGAGGAATGAGAGAAAAGAAAAATTATAAAAAAAAGAACAGAACTAACAAGAAAAGCAGACGTCCAGACTGCAATCTTTACTGTCTCGTCGTAATCGCAACCATGAATAGCCCATTTATACTGTTTATTGGATGTTTTTTATACTATCCTACGATAAATTTTGCGTCTATGGAGAGCTAAGATACTGAGGGAGAAGTGCCCGAGGGAAGTGCACCATGAGATTGGCTTCATCGTTACACCTCTCCACTGAACTCTTCGCTCCGTTTCCTTCCTTTTCGTATAGTTATAATTTGCTTTCCCGTCCTTTTTTTATAGCCTCCCTTCTTTTACTCTTGAACGTGTTAAGGGTTTATTCTTCATTGGATCGGGCTAGAAAGGGCATGTCAATTGGCGAAGCCCTCAATGGCTTCAAAAAAATAAACTCAAAATTTTCATCTATTATCCGTTCTTTCCAAGAATGTGAACATCGAAGCCCCGCACACGCGCAATAAGTTAGCCTGTAGTCATAACAGTTCGGGACAACTAAGATTTTTCATCGCACAGCGTGGGAAACTAGGCCTAGGCGAACTCCTTTCTCCGCTTCTTCGACGTTATGATGCGCGTTCTGTCTCAAGCTGATGTCGATACATTGCTGTCTCAAGGTGATGCTACAGCTGCGCTCGAAATAGTCGACCTTATGGCCGACGCTTTCGCGACTTATACCACCACAAAAGGAACAGATAGCAAGTCTGCCCAGGCGCCTCAACGGATTAGCGTAACAACTGATTCTCATAAGGTCCTGTTCATGCCTTCGCGACTTCATCACACCACGTCAGTTAAAGTGGTGAGTGTGCCGATAGGTGATACCAAAGGAGGCTTGCCAGGTACCACACTTGTTCTGAATGAAGCAACTGGAAGCGTTGAAACGGTTATGAACGCTGCCGCATTAACGGCTGTGAGGACAGCAGCAGGTAAAAAGCGAAAATGGTTAAATTTTTTTTTTCTTGCGCTAAAGTTTGTCTTTCTAGGATCGGCTCTCGCTACAAAGTATTTCGCAGTTGAGAATGCTAAGCATCTTGTTGTCTTGGGTGCCGGAGCCCAAGGACGTGCTCATATCGACATGATGCTTGCTGTACGTCCCAGTATTGAGCGTATCTGGATTTGGAATCGCAGCTCCGAGCGTCGTGATTATCTTGTTCAGCAAGTACAAGCTGCTTATCCTACCCGTCATGTTGCAGCTGCAGAGAATCTGGAAGATGCCGTGCGACAGGCTGATATAGTGTGCACATGTACCAATGCATCCGAGCCAGTTCTTCGTGGAGCATGGCTCAAAGATGGGGTGCATCTGAATTGTGTTGGTTCTTATACTTTAAGTATGCACGAAGTCGACGCAGAGACGGTCAAACGCGCAACGACCATTATCGTCGACTCAATAGAGGCATGCAAGGCAGAGTCAGGAGAGCTAGTCAAATCATCTCAGTCAGACAGTTGGGTGGAGTTAGGACAGGTGGTAGTCAATAACTCTGCGCAACGTTCCAACATCACACTTTTCAAAAGCGTTGGCATCAGTGTACAAGACAGTGCTATATCAGGACTTATAGCGAAACGAGCAGAGCAGGCAAACTTGGGATCAGTTGTTCCATTTTAAAACTTTTTTCCTTTTATTTATAATAACTACAAGTAGTCGCGGGCCACAGACATATTGTCCTATAGAAAGCAAAATAACAATATTAGCTATGCTTCATCCAGACATCTTTGAATAAAGAACGAAAAGGGACAAAGTTGCGTGTTTACTCAGTAAATACGTTTAGCATCAAGTATGTACTCGCAGTACATCTGCTCAGTGCTTGACTCTATGTACTACAATCTCATCACCACTTCACGCATCGTCCACTTTTCGTCCTTGCAATAGAAATCAAAACTTACGTATACGCAAATGCTATGCGATCATATGAAACCAGGAATATCGTCTTTTATAGCTGAAAGAAAAATTTTCAAAAGCTTAGTAGTCACATAAGCCACAGCGGCGCTCAGAATCTTGCCTGTCGGACAGAGGTCCGGTTTGGACAAGGAAGTCATCCGAACTCCTTTTCCACGCACTCCGCTTCTCGTCTTTCATGATGCTCAGGTACTGGTATCCACACTTATAATAACTATGTTAAAGGGCTCATAGAAAAACCGCGGTACCCCCCACCAAGGCACCTCTCCCCCCACTTCAGTCACAACCTGGTGGTCCGGTACTGAAGAGGATTTGCAGACACACCTACTAGTGAGCTTCCCCGATGAGCTAAAGTGCTTTTTCCCTTTAGCACAAAGTTTTTTTGATATGCAGTTTGAACAACGTACCTCCTTTCCACAATTTCCTTCAGGAAACTTATCTTTTGAGATTTCAGTTCCCATGGATGAAAATGGAAAATGTGATATCAGCGTTGACATCGGTTGGTGTGTGCGATTTCAAAATGTCTATCCTTCCGCTGGAGGAAGGATAGTGACGAGAGTGTGTATAGGTGCAGTTCATTGCAAGAACTTCTCGTGTGGACTTTTCGGTGTTGATATCTGTCCAAAACACACGAAGAAACTCGTAGATACCCAGCGCGATGAAGGATGCCATGAATGCAAAGCTAAACTGGTGCATATTTCATGTAAAGCGCGAGTGCATTTTTTCTTTTGTAATGGTCTTTGTCGTCTATACCCTGGCAATGGTAAAGACGAGAATATGCATTCCCATGGAGTCTATCAATCGAAGCATCTGTCCACAGAAGGTCGTCATAAGTTTGAAAAACTTGTGCTGGCAAACAAGTCTGCAACGTTTAAATCGCTTGTTGTAGGAGTGAACAAACACTCTGCAGACTACCATCCTATTCGCACTATTGACAACGGTATCCTTCAGAATATGGATAGAACGATGTATGAGCGCAATCGCGTTCTTAGAAAACATGGAGTTACGAACATGCAAGGATCCTCTGTAGAGGAAATGCCAGAAATCCAATCCTCATACGAAATATATTTGACGCATTTCAACATGCTCAAAGGATCAACAGTCATTGCGTTTCGCTCTCCTGTTGTTGCGGATACTGTGGATTTGGAAAAACAATCCACTTATTACTGACGTGACATTTACTGTATTTATGAAGACATACTTTCTGCGTACCTCTGTCGTGTTCTGTCCACATTTGGGAAGTCATGTAGTGGCCTTCGCAGCCATCATGGATGGTCTCAGTACTCACCATTACGCCCAATATTTCATGTCATTGTTTTTAACATACGGCATCAATTTTCGCAATGAGGATGATTTCCTGGGAATTGTAGTGAACTTTTCGGCAGCTCAGCGAAACGAGTTTCAAAGAGCATATGAACAACTGACTGAACGCAATGACAGCTCAAAATACATAAAAGGTTGTTTTATGGATTATGCACAGTCAGTTAAGCGCGTTTCGTCGATCCATGCTGTCGTGCCACATAGTGAGTGCCCTGTAACCAGATACAATCTCCGCCATAGTAATTTAATTAGTGTAGTGGCAGTAAACAAAACACCACCTTATCATCCAATAAATCGGCATCTCACCGTACTCTCGCGTGCTTTATCAACCCTCTCCAGAACGAATATCACAGTGAGCGCGGAGAATTCAGGAAACTCGCGTATACGTTACGCATAGTGCAGAAAAAAACAGCAGTTCAAGAGAGTTTGTGCGAAGATATTGCGAAAATTTCCTACTGCGCTGGAATGGTTAAATGGTGGCAGCGGAAGTCCATCCGTGGCAAGATCTTTCAGTCAAGATCAAGGATGAAGCCATCTCTGATGAATCATCCTACGCGGACCACTAGCGCCGTTGAGTCTTACCATAACGATTTATATCGCAACTTCAAGCGAAGACAATCTCTTGCAACAGGCCTAAGAGGAATGCTCAGGTACATAGAGAATGACGAAACTGGATTACGGCACTACGCAGCGGGAGGAAAGAACTACTACGAAAGGAAAAGTACTTCTAGCCAGCGAGGAAAGAAAAGAAGCAGAGAAGAGGAGGAGAAGCCGCAGAAGAAAAGACAGGGCAGAAGTAATGAAGACGTCTACATGAATGATGGACGAGCACCCGATACAGCAGACGTATTACTGGGAAAACCGACCTCTAAGACGCCAAAAAGCACTGTTTCCAAGTCTACAAAGGCTACCAGAAAGGAGACATCAAACATTACAGTTCGTAAACCTAAAGGTAAGGACTTATTACGGTCGTCTGTACTGTCATGCAAGTGAATATATATTCATTTCTCATTTATATGGGATTTAGTAGCTGGACCCGGTATCAAACGCCGAGAGCTGCCTCCTGTTGATACGCTGGATGAGTCCTTGGAGACGCCATATTTACTTCCGGACGGCAAGGAATACATAATGGCCCTCAATGGAAATTCTCGGATATCGTGCTATATTGATGCGCCTTTTAAAACGCTTTTGAAACGCTTTTGCTATCGATTTTGCCATCAATTGGTTGCAACGCTTCGATGTACTTTGACGAGACAAATGCCTTCGATAAGGTATTAATGGATGCATTTTCCGATTATAACCAGAACGATCGAGCATTGCGACTCAATGCCTCGAACAACTTTCGCCAATTCATATGGAGAAATACAGCTTTCAAAGCAGAAATGAATGATACTGTAGAATTTTTTGAATTCTTCCTGGCACAGACATCTACTCTCTTTCAGTCCTTGTTTGCCATTCAGTTGCAGAAACGACTCCTTTGCAAATGTGTGGCGGGTGAGGAAGAGGCACAAGATACTGATCACAGTATCATTCAAACCATTAACCCATACGAAATCAAGAACAGAAAGAGTGACCAGCACATGTCGAATGAAAATTTTTCAAAATGGCTTGCTAGCAAGATCGAAAACAAAAAATTGCGCAAATGTTCTCACTGCAACAGCATCGCTACAAGATATACCGAAATCCTCATTCTGCCTCCATTCATTATACTATGGGACCTATCCAATCATTTAAACAATTCCGACAACACCCACCTTCCTTCCTCGTTTATGCTAAAAAATTCTACCTATGTTCTATATGCGAAAATTCATTCAACCCAGAAAATCTGGTTACCATTTTTATGCCGACGCTATTATACCCTCCGTTGCTCGCCCGGCTCGACGATATGACTGGTCAGCATTCGAAAGACAGGCGATTCTCGTTTTGTCTCGGAAATATGTACAAGTTTCACTTATAGAGCGCTCATCAGGGTTTACGGTCCAGAATTCCGAGAACACGCAGTAGCCAACGCTGCCAGCGGTGAAGCTATGACATACGAGTATGGATCGGGTATTACTGTATCCTACGAAACCGGTGATGTATTATTGGAAGACGTGAATGTTTCGGTAGCAGCAGCTATCACTTCGTTACCAAAACTTTATTACAAGCTTATAGCGATTATAGCGAGGCACTTAGCAACAGTACTATGAACACACCTCTACTATGCTACAAAAAATTATGATCGATTAAAATATAAAATAACTAACTGGCTATTATCATACAGATTCTATTTTATAGCCTCAAGATTAAGTTGCTGTCTTATTTGGCGTGCATGCATTACCGTCCAATATATAAAAAGACATACACCATATATCATAGCCCAGCTATGCACAAAATCTCAAGTACTAAAATGATCCAAAGTTTGCTGCGCACATAGTAATTTCACTTGTAGGAAGTCTGCTTTTTATCTAATAACCTTGCAAACGAAATAAAAAATTGCCGTAAGCCGATGTCAAACTATCAATACGAAATAGATTGCAATATGGCGTAGGATAGACGATGATTTTCTAGATTGGGTTCATAATAGCTTTTCATTGAATCGATGGAGCGATTGATAATGTGAAAGTAAGTAATGAAATAACATCTTTACCATCCTCATGGATGTGACACACTAAAAGACGCAACAATGAATGGACATCCTTTTTTTTAACTTGCTGCGCTGGATCAGAAACGCATAGCTTCTAGTAGATGATGCACATAGCCTTTGTGTTATAGGGATATGATTATTGAGATAAATCAGACAGGGTAAATCCTTTGAGACTGAATCAAAGATGTTTATTATTATTGATATCCCTAAGGTATTTATATGAGATCTCCGTGTACGTATGTATTGTTATTAATGTGTTATCCCTTAATAAATACAGTGTTGATATTATGCATGTGACGTATGGTCTGATCGCCTCTATACTGTGAGCAGGGAAGATCTACATTGTACAGAAAATACGATTGATCCATAAGCCCTTATATGGAGCTATAGTGAAGATCCGTTTATAACGGTGCATGACAACATATTAGCTATACGACAACCTTAATGGTCATCGTCAACTTTCCATCGATGTTTTTGATCATTCATAAAGTATATATTGGATTTATGCCTCTCTCATCTAACGTTTACGTGATCTTCACCGCTAAACTTCCCGGAATTAGGGTAAAAACAGTACATTACCTGAACATTCATGCAAATGAGCAGCGGCTTATCACTTTTAACTGCCAATGCTCTATCCTTCTTTGCATAGAGCAATAGCTTCGGATATCGGATCTTAGTGGTACACGCCGGTTAACATTTTGTTACTTCATCGCCCGATTTGACATATATACAGAGTATAATCGCAGAGTACAAATAAAATTATACGTTTGGAAGAGCGCCACCGGGTAGCAGAATCTATTTGTTGATTAGGTTACTATAGAGAATCTTGCACGACTTTTTCGCCATACCTATTTTTTTTTAGCAAAAAACTTCTGTAATTGTTGCTCATTAATGTTTCTAAAGCCTGGTACACTTCGCCGTGCTGTTTCTCTCTTCCTGCATTCTTTGTTGGCCACATTGATTTTATCGAGAACAATTAGGATTGATCGATTTTAGGAATTCGTTGTAATGTGCGGTTGCTCAATAAACAAAAATATAGACCAGTACCGAGGCTATAGAAGCATCGCGACACAGATAACTCTTTACTGTCTTGTGAAAATACCATAATCTCCAGCTATCGATCATTCACACCTTCGCAACCAAGTAACTGTCTAACAGTGAACCGATGAAGGCTCCAAGTAAATTCCAGATCCAACAAGCCAACATTAACACCACAGCTCCTCTAAATCTGTGCTTAATCGAGGGGCAGTCTGACGACACAAATAAAACGTGCAGCAGCCTGTGCCGAACCGATAGATGCAGAATATACCACAGCGTTTGTCAATCATCCAGGCCCTACTCTCCCGATGGCTTACCTCCTCAATTCGTCCAACTGCGGTTTTGTAACACTCAGGACTGTAAACGCTGCCTTGATTGACCTTCGTTGCCAAACGACCACCTTACCTCGTCCGGATTGAAGCTCCAACCAAATTTCAGATCCATCAAGCCAACATTAACACCATAGCTTCTCCAAATCCGTGTATAATCGAGGGGCTGTCTGACGACACAGTAAAAAGTGCAGCGGCCTGTATCAAACCGCTAGGACCCAGAATCCACCACAACGTTTGTCGATCATCCATACCCTACTATCCGATGGCTTACCTCCCAAATCCGTCTTACTGCGGTCTTGTGCAAATCATTATATCAAAGACAGTGCTACAGATCGTGCCAGCTGAAGATCAACCGCCATTTTTTTACACTTCCGTTTGACTGCGAAGGTACGTCCGCTATGAAAGATGTTTTTTTCTTTGCCAAATGCGTACCTTGAATAAAGCAACGATCGCTACCTATACGAGGAATAACAGAGAGTACGTGTGCTATAGTGTCAGGATACTTAGAATCAAGTGCTTCTATACAGAATGTACCTGAGAAAGTCGACGGTGGGCTCAAGTGTATAGAGGATGAAACGCATGAAAGAGTCTACGGGGAAATTACCACGTGAAGATAAAGACAAAATATACTTCAACAGCTATGAAAACAGATGTCGGAAACCGTCGGTCGTAGTTTCATATGGTAAAAAAGCATTACAGCGCACAAGAAATCTACGGGAAAAATTATCATGCGAAAATAAAGTCAAAGCATACTTAAACAAAATAAATCTCTATGAAAACGGATGTCCAAAACCATTGATCATAGTTGCATATGGTAAAAAAGAATCATAGCTCGTAAAAAATTCTACGGGAAAGATTACCATGTGAACATAAAGTCAAAGCATACTTAAACAGAATAAATTTCTATGAAGACAGATGTCCAAAGCGGTCAATCGTAGTTGCATATGGTAAAAAAGAATCATAACGCGTAAGAAACTCTACGTTAAAAAAAATAGATACCTGAACATAATAATGACTGGTACAAATCTGCATTCGTGGGTGGATAAATGAAATCGTGTATGTCAGAAACGGTACAATCCGAGAAATATCTATCGTGTAAATGTTACATAGAAACTCGTAGGAATGCTATACTTGAGTGGAACAATATAAGTTTTGCTCAGAAAGTCTGGGAAGACGTACTAACAAAGCGCGTTACAATCAAAAGCCTGTAATAAATGTACACTTAGCGAGGATCTACCGCTGAAACCTTGTATGCTGCGATCGGTACATCCACAAGGACAGCCATAGCGAGCATTTTACGTTGGTAATTACCAATAGAGCATACTTTCTTGGAACGGTACCGAGACCGCACATCCAAACATTGATAAATGTGTAGAATAGTTGAATGGGCTTTGCTGGTACTGTCGTGCTTGTTCGTAGACAAAGTACTTGTATCTGTTGGTGTCGCCACTTTCGCATGGTAACAGTCTACCAGTCTCTGCTGGTTTTGTCATATTTGTTCATAGACAGTCTACCAGTCTCTGCTGGTGATATTGTATTCATAGTCGCGAATATACTGCTGATCTATGCTAATGTCGTATTGGTTGTGGACAGGTTGCCAGGTTCCGCTGGTAACTGCCCTAACAGCTTGTCAGTCTCAGCTAATGCTGCGGTATCCGTTCGGTAATCGCATTCCAGATCACTATTAATTCTTATGTTATTTTCCTAGTGAATACGTTACAGTACTTGCATATTTTGTAATGCGCGTGTATAAATAACGCCTACTGTTTAAATAGTGCTGCGGATAAAAGTGGAAAGAGGTGCAGTAACGAGAGCGGGTTGTCAATTCCTCATATGCAGACCTGAAATTGTGCGACGTCACAAATAACAAAAAAAAAGGTTCTCTCACACAGCTGGATCCATAATACCGCATTAATCGTTCCGCAAAGCATTTTAGTCAACCACGCAAAAGACATTTATGATTGCCGCCAACAAATAGGAAAAACACAGTAGAAACATGCTCTGTTTGTGAATCGTAAGATAGTGACTTGATTCCGTCTGGTAAATGTTAACTTTAATGCGGTGCATTCCACATGGCAGTGCTGATCATAAAACATTCGTTGCTTGCTACAGAAGATCTCATTTAGAATCTCGCTCAAGATTAGTTACGTTTGTAAAAATTCTTTCTCATGAACACGTCTGGGATGCTTTTGTAAATTCGTGTAACAGCTCATACTTATGTATGCTAGACTAGGATTTTTGAAAGCTTTGTATCATTTTAGCCCTTAGTTCCTTGTGCACAGCTTGGTGGTGGTACATGAAGAGCACACACTGGTAATTGGACATTACAGATACTGTAGAGATAAGTCTTTTTATATATCAATGTTTTCTTGTGCTGTATATTTCTTTGATTATCCTTGACATTTCATGTACTTATTCTTAAGGATAGCAAGGCGACTAAAGAACCGAATTAATGTGTATGTAGAATTCAATAATCGTCAACCTTTTTCTTTCTTGGCTACTGCAATTCCAGGATAAAAACAAGCAATGCGAAAATACAAAGAAATCTCAAAATTTTCTGTGCATATAGGATCCCCTTACTGTCTACTGAACGTTTTTTATGCTACTCTATAATAAATTTTGCGTCTATGGAGAGCGAACCCTTCGCTAATAAAGAGTAGAGTTTGCGGTCGTTAGTACAGTATATAGATTGGAAAGCTTTTATAATTTACTTAGATCGATTTGGCCCCCATAGATACATAATTTATTTGAACAGGATAAACATTCGTTCATGGTGAGTAAATGAAATAATACTTGGATGCCAGTTTACTTACTTGCAATATAATTCTGCATTAAAGGCAGAGATCGGGTCCGCACCAGGGTTGGTAGGGTTGACGTAGAGGTTTGTATCCTAGTATTCCCGTTAGTGGTCAAATAGCACTGCAAAGGACTTGAAACGGTGATATACCTAGAGATCTGTTGCGAAAAATGAGTGAAGCTCAGTATGATAAAATTTGCTTACTTAAAATGGCAAATAAAAATTGCGCACCCCCTAAACGTCAGACAAATTACATAAATTGTCATGCTCACGGATAGATCGGCTTCCTTACCCAAAAAGTTGCTCTTGAGCTTTTCTACGCTTACTGAACTCATATGCTGGGATGATATTAACTTAACGAGAAGACTGTGGTTTTATCGCAATACTCACTACAACTTCTTCTCTTCGATTAACAAACCAATCTTCACCTGTAGGACAGACAGTGAATTGGTTCACCAAAGTTTTTGGAATGAAGCTCAAACATTTTTTTTCTCACAATTAGCTATCCATAATAATCTACAGCTACAGTTTTATGGATCTTGTTCCAGTTTGCTCCTGATGTCTATTTGCTATGTCAATACTATCTACCGTGTGATAGATTCTGGAGATTCTTTGCCAGCGGCATATCGATGAAAACCTCAGCATCATACTTCACCGTGTTCTTACAATTATCGTTGCATCGCGACGCACAAAGACATGAAGTGCTAATGCTGATTCTTTCAACAGTTAGCCAATTGTGTAACTTGAACCGTAATTAATCCTCCACTCTCATTTAGAGCTTTTCTTAGATGTGTTTCGGCAGATCGGTATGATCGCGGACTTCAAACCTTATAAGTAGCGGGCGTCAAATGCTTTTGTGTTTCGTACCTACGGCACTTGTTAGCTCGCTAAGAATGCGTACCGATATTTATGGTTGTATTTATGGAGTGATTAGGCCGCTGGATATAGACTTCCCGTGGATGGATAACACCCACGATGTACAGACAGCATTTCAAATGGAGTTTCAGTCAAGATTGCCCATTATCGGCGAAGTAGCCGTCCGATGGTATCTTACCAAACATCGACTTAACCTGATTACGACTTGTTTTGCCAAAAATTGCCCATCCGACCGCGTTTCACTTTCTGCATAAGGTACCTTGAATCGTACTCTGATTCGGACTCGTGTGGAGCAAAAACGTTTCAGATCAAGTTACATCGGGGATTCAATGCGACCCTGAACCAATCGTCCTTCCAAGCACTGTAACGCACATGTTTCGTGCAACAGTTGGAGCACGTTTCTTCTTCAGCATTTTTCTATTTTTCCAGTCTACATGTAGGTAGTAGTTCTAGTATGTTCTCTAATACTACTTATCCGTAAATCATGTGAGATGATATCATAATTGTAAAGGACTATTAGAAAGAAGATCTACCTTCTAACCGCACAATGCTAAAAGTTATCCATGGCTGTTTGTGACATCATAGGTTACACGGGTGCTGAGGAACTTTACTCTGGCTGAAAACTGCTTGGCCTTTTCTTTCTCTTCTACAGCGTTAATGCATAAGCCTGAAGCATGGCGCAATACGAAAAATCTATGCCCGACACTCCTTCATCACCTGTCCTAGAGGACCTTTATAACGATTTAGATTCATTCATTAATGAGCTCTCTGGAGATCCTCCCGAGCAAGTAGCATCCCGTGACATCTATGAAACATCTCGACAGGTCAGTTGTTCATTAATGTCGATGAAGACTTTCTCATTTATCCTGACAGTATTCAAACGATGAGTTGTCACACATTAGTAGAGTATCCTACCTGTATGAAGGGGACGAATCTGGTTATTCTCCCATTCTCGAAAGCTATGCAAGACCGTTCAGCGAGCTGCGGTCCACATCAACTCTCAACCTTTCTAGGAAAGATCCCTTGGAGCAATCAGAGGACGAAGACGACGACGAAGACGACTATGACGAAGACGACGAAGACGATGAAGAAGAGCAGCAGCAACGAAAGGTGCAAATATTACAAGCTCAGCCAGAGCAGCAAAAGGAACAGCAACGACCAGAGTCGGACACGGTGACTAATGGCGATGAAGAAAAAGAGGAAAGGATAGCAGAAGAAAAAGATGAATCGCACAAGGAGGATCTGCAGCCTGAGCCTTCTCCCAGTAACGACGTGAAGATTCAAAACGAAGATGAGAAGTCCGAAAGTCAGTCGCAGGCCGACCCACAGCAAGACGATAAACCTCTATCTTTACCGCCCGTAAATAGCATCTTACGTAAAGATACCCTGTCACCACCAACTTCGCCGTCCTATCTCGGCATTGCAAGACAAGCACGTCCATTCGCATCCACTAGACAGCAGATCACTAAAATAGCACTAGAAAATCAAGTATTTTATACAACCCGATCGAGTTCTTTGAGTCGCCAAACTTCTCAATCATCAGCACGTTCACTTGCAGCAATGCCCACAATAAGGAGAGGAGTCAGCAATCCTTCATCCCCTCTCGCTTCTGACGTTACTGCGCATGTATACGAACCTATGGTATCCGTGACCGAATGCCCGGAAATTTTTTTTCCCAATTATCCATTGATTTCTGAGCTGGGTGACAAACTGATTGAAGAGGTTAAATCCCTAAATGAACGACGAAGAATATTTTGCACTACTGAATACCCTAGAAGTTTTACAGGTGAAGAGGCGGTGGTAAGTGCACGGATCGCGCCATATCTGAGTCCACTCTGACCGAGATGGCTAGGAAATCATGCGTACATTCCTTCCTACTGGACTCCCTGATAACATGTATCTCAAAGTGGCTCGAGCCCTGATGCACACATCGCCGCCGTTAATAGCTCCCCTTTCTTATTCGGAAAAATCTTCGAGGAAAAATACTTTATACGACTCTCCCTATGAGACGTACACATTAGTAGAAGAAACACTGGAGCAAGGAGTGCCGCAAGGCGTCTACACTCCACTCACACGCTGTTATACTAACTCGTGTATCCCTGGTGAAGGTGGATGTTATGCTTTTTGCTGCCCGAACAAGAATATACAGTCATCTGATCTCCCAGTAAGTTATCTATTGTTCTCATAGGTGATAGCAAATCTAAACAATACTTGTAATCAGAAACAAGGAGGTACACTACAGCGACAACCATCCCTCACTTCCTCCATCATGTCTGCTCAAGATACTGTAAGAAAATAATTTGTCATCAGGCTGAATATTCAAACGGTTTAGTCTCAATCTCGTGCGTGGTCGGCCTCTGTGTCCCGCGAAATTTTGCAAAATACTCCTGATAGTGAAATCAAGAGACAGGAAGCCATTCATGAAATTATCTATACCGAAGAAGATTATGTGCGGGATCTTAACATCCTTGATGGGGTATGCAGAATGCAAATTTTTCTTGTCCTAACCAATTACACAACCAGTTTTATGCGACACGACTTCGCAGCGAGGGACATATCGAAGAGGCACGCCGTGACGAATTCTGTGACTACATATTCAACAATTACGCTGATATCTTGAAGATACATAAAGCTCTGTGTCAAGATCTACAGGATCACCAGAGTTATTGTCAATCGCAGAATAATGGAGGATTTGTGGACAAAGTGGGTGATATCTTTTTACGACATCTTCCAAAGTTCATGGATGCCTATGCAACCTACGGACCACACGTCGTTCTGGCAGAATATGCTGTGAAAAAGGAAATGAATAATAATGATTCCTTCCAAACTTTCATCCACGAACAGGAGCGGCAGGCAGAATGTCGAAAACTGCCATTCCGGCATTTCATTATCTTGCCTGTGACACGTCTACAGCGTTATCCATTGCTACTCGGTGCCATCCTGAAGAAGACACCTGATGATCATCCTGATAAAGAGGCTCTAACCAAATGCTCGGAAATCTTGAAAAGTGTGGCAAATCGAATGGATGAATTGACAGCAACAACAAAAAATACACTGCGAGTATACGAAGTAGATGATCGGATACGATTTAAACCTGGACAAACCCACGATCTGCAGTTACTAAAAAAAGGACGAAAATTAATACACGAAGGACCATTGACTCGTCGATCGCATATTGGCATTGAAACTTTGGAGATCCATGTATTTTTATTCGATCATATGCTTCTAATGACCAAGGTGAAAAAAACGGGTGGGAATGACGAGGAATATTATATATCCAAACGACCTATCCCGCTGGAACTGCTATACGTCCCAGAAGCTACCGAAGGGTTCGCTCTTGGATATCGAGCCATGAGCAACATCAACTCGACAACAGCGGCACCCGTACCCGCGTCTACCAACGTATTAGCCATGTCGCAGAATACGCTACAACTGTGTCATTTGGGACGCAATGGCGATAATCATTTCTTGCATGCAGAGAGCCCGGAGGTGCGATTGGAGTGGAAGGATAAGATCATAGAAGCTAAAGCAGCGTTGGAGCAAGCCAACCCTGATCATCAAGTCTTTGAGGTTCGATCGTTGAGCGACTCTACCTTTACAGGTTCGTCAGCTGCAGGTGGAGGCTACAGCCAAGGCAAGGTGACATGTTCCGTTCCATTCCGTAAGTGAGTTTCGATACCTTACTAGAAAGTACTGATCAATGGAGACAAAACTAGTCGGCGCAACAGGAATTCGTATGATAGCGATTGGTTCTGTTAGTGGAGTTTGGATTGGCATTGAAGGAGACACAAGTAGCATCCGTCACGTACTGTCGGTAGCCGATGTCTCTCAAATTGCTATTCTAGAGGACGAACACATTCTTCTCATTTTAGCAGGTTAGTTGCAGCTTGCTGTGCCAACTGAACTAAAGGTGTTTGTACCCTAGATAAAACACTAACGGCCTATGCTCTTGACGCTCTGGATCCAACTGCGCCTAACAAGCCTGTAGACAGACCTCATCAAAAGATTGCTCAGCATATTGCATATTTCAATGCAGGTGTATGCAATAATCGAACATTGGTGATTGCTATGAAAAAGCGGGGAATGGACAGTCATTTCAAGGCTTTCGAACCTGCGTGCGGTGACCTGCGTGACCCGAACAACGCAAAGTTTCTTACAACCAAGACAAGCTTCTTCAGCAAAGCGCCTGTGTGGTTCAAAATCTACAAGGTACATCTACGACCCGTGTATAATTTATCAACTATCTAAATATCCTGTAGGAGTTTTACATTGGTGCTGATTCCTTCGCGGTTCACTTTTTGAAGGCCAGAATTTTTGTTGTATGTGAAAGGGGATTTGAAATCATTGATCTCGAAAACCTCAGCATGAGCCGTAATCTACCTGATTCACAAAACCCCGACTTCACATTTGTGCAACAGCGAGGGGAAGTGGTCAAACCACTTGGCATGTTTAGATGCAGGGATCATTATCTGTTATGCTACGACACCTTTGCTTTCCTTGTGGATAGTCATGGATCGCTAGTACAGGAGCCTTATTCGAGGTAAGTTTTGATCATGTTAGTGAACGTATCTTATGTGCTGTATATATATAGAATCGATTGGGAAGGTGTACCACAAGCGGTCGCATTTTACTATCCATATGTCGTTGGTTTTGATCCACAATTTATTGAAGTGCGCCATTCTGAGACGGTAAGGATTTCCAATAAAAAATAGCCAGATATTTATGTATATCCATTAGGGCGAGCTAATTCAGATCCTTGCGGGCGAACACATGCGTTGCTTACAGTTCCGGACCGACACCTTCGCACCAATTATACATGGATGTATGGCGCACCCGTTCAAACCTGATTATCAATACGTTTTCCAATTGATCGCCAACTTCGAACCACCTATATACTAATGCATCAAATCAAATCAATTCACTTCCTACCTCGCGCATCATGTTAAGATTATTATTTCAATACTACAGAATCTTGCAGATAATTTGCGTTGGATGAAAAATTATTTTGCACCAACGAATAGGGATGGTATCATAGGCGGCGCATATATTATTTATACTCGCTAATACTTCAAGAAAATGTTGTACCCTAAAATCACACTCGATGGTCCTAGTCTGATGATACGTTTGGCTTCACTGTACTGGGTAAACTTTCAGAATAAAGGAGGGTAATGGTTCGATATGAATAACCTTGACATACCATATGAGTAGAGCGCGACATCGGATTTAAAGGTTATTCGACGACATTTATAATTGCACTTGTTTATTTAATTCTAAGTACAGCTCGGACATCCATCAAAAAGCCCAAGAAGGCATCTTTAAAGCCTGGTGCATTCCGGCTAGGTGGGAGTGTCGTTATCAGCTGTTTTGGCGTTGCATGGTCCAATTTTTGGAAGGCATGCAGCAATCGGTTTTGGACATCAGTAGGTTGCTGTCCAATGATTTGATTTACAAGTTCCATATAGTCATCCTAAACACGAAAGTTATAAACTGATGTGTGACACGAGCGTCTGCTTACCCTTTGTACACAAATAAGAGCCAGAAGGGCCTCAGCAGCTGCATCGACTACTAATGTATCGAGATGCTGGAACAACAACGTATTCAGCAATTGGCCGAGAAACTTGTTCATTGCGGGCTTCAGAAACTCAACATTGGCTATGACAAGTGTAAGACCGCCTGCCGTGTAGTTTTTTCTCTTACCTTGATTTTGCTGTTGTGTCTGCGTCCACAATGCAAGTGGAGCAATGGCATGCAGAGCGTTGATATTGATATCAGTAATGTCATGACAAATACCATACTCCAAACTGTTCACTAGATTGTTAAGCAGGTCAGACGGTAAACCTGTCAACTTTTCTGGGAAAATCTCAATAAGGCGTGCAACCAGTCTAATGTACTGTTGACATATATTTGGGATCTACAAAATAACATGGCTAAGCCTGGCCAATATCTATCACTCCAGTGTACCTTTAACATTTCCATGTCAATCATTGGTATCACAACGTTTACGCCGTAAAGCACAACATCGGCAGCGTCTGAGCTGCTCGGAGTAGATGAAGAAACCGTATTCTGTCTGTCTAAAAGGCAATACTATGTCAGAACTCAATCAGTATATCTTTTTGCTTACTGAAGTCCTCAAATTCTGATGACATGATATTGAATAATAAGGCTAGCACAGTGGCAATATCAGCATAAGGTCGATCGTTTTCTTCTTCTTGGGTATGGAGTCGTTTTTTGCCTAAACAAGGAGTAAGTAGACACATTGGTCATATTTTTAATCACCTTGATTTGCAATTCCAAATGCTCGCAGGATTTCTACCACCATGTGAAACAGAAGCTGCTTTTGCTCAGCCTCTAGGCTAGAGAATTCCTATAGATCCTGTAAACAAATCATACGATCGATATATTGGTCTTACCAGACGTCCAGCCAAATCTTCAAAAAGCTGCAATATCTGCAGTTGCACCTCTGTTACATCTTTGTACATATTCATCAAATGCAAAAAGCTTTCGAAGAATCGCGAGCAGAATCGAAAGATGGTTTGTGTATTATTGTACTGACTCGCAAGAGCAAGACCATCAAACATCTTTCATGTACGCTTAGTATTTTTGACTGATTTTGTTGCAATCGTACCTCCAGTGCGTTCAGCACCTGATTCATAACGTCGACTTGTTGAAATCTTTGAGAAAACTCTGGATGTTGAAGAACAGAAGTTAAAACGCTCTTAAGCAACGTCAGTACCGCAGTTGTTTCCTCACAATTCTACTAACCTCAATCATTTTGAAAATAAGCTCGAAGTAGCGATCTCGGACATTTGCATCGGCGGCACCACTAGAGATTGTCGCAACCGTTTGGATCAAGGAACTAAAGTGATACACACATTAGTGCTAGGTTCATGCCTTTTATCTCCTACTTGTGAACTACTTCTGGAAGTTGATGCATGTTGGCAGTAACAAACTGGACAAGTTCAGGAAAACCATCTATTTTCTAGTCAGTCGCAAAAGTTGGTTTCACGAGCGCCTTTACCTGATTGCAAAAAGCCCTTCTTCAAATTTATAGAAGTGCCACATGTATGTAGCCATTGAATAATCTACGGTGAATTAGATAAACGAACAGTTACTATTCCTTTGCGTACTTGTATGAGCACGTCCGGATCCGCATTCCATAAGATGAAGTTTGCTTTCATTTGCTCAATAAAGAATCCAATGATATGCAATCCCTGACCTTCTGAAGGTCCCGATCTTCCAAATGCTTTTGCAATGTTGGGGCTAAAAGAGATGTCAGCTTTTGAAAAATTCACTATTCAGTACCTCATGTAGCCGTACTCATTCTCGTCGACCAACAAATATGATTTACTCCATCTTTCCATATACCATACTAACGATTCTGCAACACGAGGACTGCAGTGTGAAGCCTACAAGGAAATACTTCTATCAATAAAATAAAGCCACATGTGCCATCACAAACCTCGACAGTGTTCGCACCGAAGCTCGATGAGAAACGGAATAACTCCAGGAATTGTCTTGAAATGTTTACCACTTGATCTTGTTCAAAACTCTTTAACAAAACGTTAATCTCCTTCGTTTTTCCGTGATCTATGTACCTGTGAGCCAGAAAGAAGCATCAATGAGTCTGGGATCATTGGCTGTTCCCCTCTTCCAGCATCTGAAAGAATATGGGCTGAGATGAGCATGATCCAATGAAGCTGCTCATGGAGAAGGATTAAGGTGGAATCTGCCGTATCACATCATAAGAGGAATAGTTCGCCGACTTTCTTCGCCTACCTGCATGTTCCACATCTGTAAAATAACTTTTCAATCGTTCAAAGCGTTCATGCAGCAGCTGCTGCAAGTACAAAAAGCACTGATGAGGATTTAACCTTCCAAGTGTACCTATGCACGTAAGTTGATCCGCATATGTATCCTAAGTTAATCCTGTGAGTGAGCATCATCTCTCCGTTTTCTATACTTTCATACCCAGTCTTTAAATCCGGTGTCTATTTCATCTTCTTCTTCCTCTTCTTCTAAAACAAGCTTTGCGCGTTCTAACCGGGAGGCGATATATGTTTCAACGATTTGATACGAGACGTTTCTTAGGTACTGATTCAGATTGTCGGCGTCCACCTGTGTAGACTGAGAGCTGAAACTGCTATCACCACCAGTTGTAGGCTGTGTCATATTAGCTATTGTCAAATATGATTAGTCCCACAATTGCTAACACTGGCAACTTCGTATACCTAAAGTAACCCATGTTTCTAGACATTCATTGCAAGCTTCGCTGACCCAGCCTTCATCAATATCATTCACAGTAGCTCTGAGACAGCTAACAGTGAGTCGTCCAACCTCATTTAGGTACTGGAAAAACTCAGGTATAGAACAAAGCACGGGGAGCGAAATGTTTTCCAACAATCGGCGGACCATTTGAATAGCACCTAGCATTTGGGGTCCTTGTTCTGTAAGAGCTTCGGGGCTTGATCCAATAGTTAAAATGCTATAGAATTGATAAATTTCGGATAATGCTGCTGGAACGTGTTTACTTACTCATTCACCACCTTCAGGGTACCATGCATCATTGTGTTTGCATAAAGCTGAATGGCATTTGAATCTTGCTTGAAGAATTCTTGTTTGATTCCTGCTAATTGAACTAAGCATTGTCTGCATCGATGGCTTAAGACATCACTAGCTTGGACGAGCGAATAGGTCTAGAGAAATGTCAGCGGTTCCCAGAAGTATAATGTTCTTACTCTAAAGAACAACCAAAGGACATCACCGCTCCCAACTACAGGTCTCCAGCTATCCGGAAATACAGTATATGTTTGCTTAGCAGATGTAGGACCGTCTTCTATGTCGAAAATGTCATCCTCCACTGTTGCCTTCCCGAATGATCCTGAGAGCACTTGATTTGCACTGTTTGACTCGAATTCCCATTGAAATATCTTTTCCAATAACTCCAGCAATTCCATCAGAAGAGTCGGTGGAGGTGAAGGGAGGTACTGACACGAAGAGACTGACGTATGCAGTAGTGTGAGTGCTTGCTGCAAGAGAGGAAGCAGGATATGGGTCTACAAAGAACAGTTTTATCTGTTCATTATCATCGCACATATCCTTCTTTCGTTTTTTTTACCTCAAAAAACACTTTGCATTTATGATGAAATTCCCAGTTTAATCCGACACTGGATGATCTTGTGCTGGAAAACTGATCCACCATGGCGCTTGCAAGTGCTACTCCCAAGATCTGACCATTAAGTTAAAAATGCGTATCTAAATAAATATATCTTACTGCTCTACTGTCTCCCATGTCCAATAATTGCTTTATGTGAAGATAAATAGCTTCTCTCTCTGTCTCAGATAAGTCCAATAAACCTCGCTTTGTGATCAGAGAAGCAGCGAACAAGAGCTGGTCGCGTACATATTTGGGCAACCTGATATTCTGATGTGAGATATGACTATCATCCACGTGATATAGCAACGTACTTTTCTTTCTGCATACAGTACTCCAGCATATAATTCTTAAGTTGGACTAGATCCTCGAGCGCGTATAACGTGTAATCCCGAATAGCAACATCACCAATGGCTAATGCCACTTGGAACTGAACCATGGGTCTTTCCGTATGACTTAAAATATACTGGCATATTGGCAATACTTTTGGTAATTGCCTGAACGAAGTTAACACATGCTCTCCTGCTTGCCGGGTTGCAGGCACCTTCACGTCCTTAGTTAGAGGACCAATTCCTTCATTTCTTTTACATTTACCTGAAAATCAGAGCAAGCCTCTTCGAATTGGGCGTAGATCGCTGCCGCGTCCGACGATTCAGGCATAACGGTTGCAGAGTTTTTCGCCTTCGGACTGTCACCAAAGCGCTGCTTGGGACCCAGTATTCCAAATATGGAAAGTTTCAGCTTTGGAAGATTGACGTCAAGGTCCGGAAAGTCCGGCTTGCACGCATCTTTGAAGATAGCCAGAATACTGTATAAAGTTGACTGGGATGATTTTTTCGATATGAATGGCTTGTGAAATACAAGTGACTAATAACCTAAGACAAGAATCAGTATGTTAGTGAAACGATATGCTAATATTGATAACTGTTTGTTTTAAGTATCAAACCGTGTTATTTACGGTAATACATGCACTTCCGTGCAAATAAACCACAGGAAGGCAAGCAAAAAGTCGTACGCGACTTTTCCAGAATCCGAGCTAGTTTCAGCCAAACAAAATTAGTAATAATTTTCCAATTGGACATAACTTTCCCGAGGCTTCAATTGCCATCCTATGATCCGAATGGTCGTCTAAAGAAATACAATGAAATATACTGGTGTATATAGAACCATAAGCCGAGATAAAGAAAAGGTAAATTAGGCCTACATCTTTGGGGACAAGCTATAATGGTTGTTTGCACTTTAGGTTTTGCTTTTTCACAGTTTAGTTCACATAATGCAAGTATCTATAGGTTTGCGTGTCCAAGAGGAATCACGTGCATATGCGTGTCGAAGTGGACTGTTTCTTGTCCGAAGGAAATCCTATCCCAGAAAATTCTTGCGCTCCCAACCAAACGTTGGTCATCCATCGAAGCTTCCACTTATCCTAACTCAATCGTATACAAGACTACAACTTTTCTGTAAGTTACTCCGTCCATGTTCCCACTCCTGGCCGTCAACACAAGGGCTGTTTGTCGTATGGATGCTGCTGCGGCGACTGTGGGGTGATCAACGATGCCGATTCCCCGCCCTCCTTTTTTTTTTTTTTCCTTCGTGGGAAGAAGATAATGGCGATGCGTTTTGGAGTATATCACCACCGCACCGAATCTCTTCTCCTGCACCGATTGGTTCACGCCATTTGGGGCTTTGATCGTGGCACGATTTTCGATATGGTTTGAAAACTGAAATCAACTAGAGGAGGTTTTTTTGTACGTACAGCACTCAACGCTACACCTGCCTATGATTCTTTTTGTTTTATCTTCAGCGATACGAATACGTTAGGCAGCATATGCGAAGTGAAGGAAAGAAAATGGATGAGTATTGTGTGAGTGAGTACATGTGTGCATACATACATGTTTGGAGAATGAGCGGTGGTTCCAGGGATCACCCCACAACGTCGGAAGTCTAGGCCATATATATACGCGACGCAGCTTTTTTTTTTCTTTGGATGATAGCACATGGAGCGCATCATACTCTTGTGATGATATATTGACTCATTTTTATCTTGTTCGGTTAAAAAAAGATTTGTCAATATTCTACGCCCAATGGCACCTACACGAAACTTGTTTGCTCAATCAACAGATAACAGCCGCACGGTGACATACAGTATGGGTGGTCTCAACGAGCGGTATTTATTCCAGCGGAAACATCGCGAGAGTTTTACTAAATCATGGTTACAGATTCAGCCAGTTGGAAAAAACCCACAAGACACCTAATAATCAGGCTCAACCACAACAGAGACAGACAAGTGTCTTTAGTCGTATTAGAGGCGCAAAGGCCAGTAGCAGTGCTGCTGGTGGTCGTAAGCGCACAACTGGTATCCAGGATCGTCTTGGCAAGGTAGCAAGTGGTGGTATCAAAAAGTCAAGAGGTGGCCGTTCTGCTATGGTGGGTGTAGAACGAACTGGTCCGGCGCGTGAACGACGAGGAGGATCTCTGAAAGGCAAAGCTACAGCAGGACAAAATCAACGAGGAAATGCAGCTCGTGGACAGTCTCGAGGAGGTAGCCGTGGTGCTGGTCGAGGAGCAAGTCGTGGCGCAAGCACTGCTGGACGTGGAGGTGATAAACCCAAGAAGGTTACAAGCGAAGATCTTGACAAGGCATTGGATGACTACATGATGAAGGACCCAAAAACAGCGCAGTCCAAACTGGACTTGGAACTGACTTCGTATATGGATGAAGCTGATATGCTAATGGACCTGTGATCGATTCCTTGTGTAC
Source organism: Saksenaea oblongispora B3353 (assembly GCA_000697495.1). Classification (NCBI taxonomy): domain Eukaryota; kingdom Fungi; phylum Mucoromycota; class Mucoromycetes; order Mucorales; family Saksenaeaceae; genus Saksenaea; species Saksenaea oblongispora. Next base: position 33,256 of record JNEV01001119.1, on the reverse strand, counting down.
CTGCAGCAAGAACAATGTACATGTCCCATTTATTTCGTAGTAGTTGATGCAACTTGCATTTTCAGTGCTTATTCCAGAATATCGTAGCTGTTTTTTACTATCAACTTCTATTTAGCCTTGTCTGATCAATGAAAAAGATTTATTTTTCCAGCTATAACCACAACTTGCAGAGACCTAAAAATTTTGCTAAGGCCGACATAGTTTTTGACGCCGATAAAACCTTACCTACTAGAAAATAATGGCGCTTGGACTTACCAGTGAGTATTTTGATCAGTGAATAGCTCTCAAAATGACCGGTGTCAGAAGGACGGACTACATTAGACTGGTGATGATAGCTCATGAATGCACTATCGACATGTTGTCCTAAATGCTAAACGCAAGCAAACAGAAAAAAAAATGAAAAAAAGACCGCTGCGCTGAGGTGAGCTGGAACTCCGAACAGTTGTTTGAAATCTACCGATTGAACCTCAGTGTAGCGACTACTATCGGGGTTTACCTTAAAACTGTTGTTGTTGATGCGCTCCGGCATTATATTAATGAACAAGTTCTATTTGCCCCTTCTGGGACATATCTCTGCCAATCCTCTGGTTTTTTTTCTTTTGTTGTCATAGTAGATAAGTTGTGCAGTCTATGGCCAATGGGGTTACCCAAGAATGTCTAAAGAGGATCCACCTATTATTTTTTTCTTTTAAGCTGAAAGGGAAGCTATACTTGTCCATATTGAAAAACAATAAGTAGTAGTTGAAGGCACATTCAATTTGATGGGACGTGAAAGCGTGTCACTGATTTTGATGCCATTTAAGACATCTCTGCTGTCAGCCGTTGATTGGCGTCAACGCCAACGTTCCTGATGTTGTAGTCCTTCTGCGCCATCTTCCCTTATGATCAGTCTCTTAGCAATTGTCATACTGACTTGTGCTGACATTGATGATTTATTGAAATATACCGTCTTATGACTAGCTTAACTGCTGCTGGATCCGATTGCAGCTGCGGAAGGTTTCTTTTTCTTCTCAGCTTCCTCTTCCTTCTCCTTTTCAATTTCTGCCACAACAGCCTCAACTTCCTCGATTTCCAATAGCTACGAAAACTTAGAAACTGCTGCTCAGTTTATCAAGCCCCCATTTACCTTAACAACGTTGTCCGATGTCATTACTGCAATCTCGATATTCTTAGCACCTGTTTGCACAACCTATAACGATAAACAATAAGCACCTGACAGAAAAATCCCCTATACATCGCCTATAATAATTTACCTCTAGTAAGGACCGGACGGCAAGTTTCACGGTCTCTTTTTGATCCAAACTCTCCTTATAATTTTTTTCGAGGAATTCTCGCACGGTCTTCGAGCTTCTTCCAATCGCATTCGCCTGTATTGAGCCTTAACAAACATTCCAAACAAACTTTCCGTATATCTACCTTCCAAGCAGTATAAATACCAGATGGCTCTGTCATGTACAACTTCGGCTCCTTATTGTCAAAACCGATGATAAGAGTTGAAATACCAAAAGGACGCACACCACCACTTTGGGTATATTTCTATCATTGATTTAGTAAACTTCGCATTATCTCTTCTTTTTATATTATGCACTACGATGGAAGACCTACTTGTTGTACTTGAGCGATGTATCGCGTAATGTACTCAACTGATGCGGGATCTTCGACTGTCAGACGATGACTTTGGCATTCAATTCTCGCCTTGTTAATAAGGACACGTGCATCCGCTGTAAGGCCTGGTAAACAAAAATGGGGTAAGCTTGAAGTTAACCAACGATCGCCAGACTGCTGCAGTAACTAATTTACCTGCAAATGCCAAGCTAATGTGATCATCCAACTGACAAATCTTGCGTACCGTTCTCGGGTCTTGCAACTTCAATACTGATTTCTTTTCAACGCCAAGGACAACGACGTCCTTTCCACGTACACCAACCTACGCGGTGGAACGTTGAGTTACGTCACTGTTATGCGAAAAGATATAGAACGTACCGCGCAGGTACCTTTCCTGACAGCCTCTGATGCGTATTCAACCTGAAACAAATGACCATCAGGCGAGAAGACGGTCAAGGCACTATCGTATCTGGACATTGTATAATGAGTCGGTTGGTTACTTCGTAAGGTGAGAGACGAAAGCTATGGTTGGCGGAGCCACGATACGCGTAAAGTTTCGCTTACGTCACAAAATGGCGTCAGTTTTTTCTTTGGACCATCAAGTTCCTCGGCTCGGACCTCTACAACAAGTGGCCTCAGTGGGGTAAGGTCCAGGTCGAGTGAGCACACAATACTTGCAACCTCATGGGGTCTAGTGTGAATTTAGAAATGTTAGATAGAGGTTCTCTGAGCTTGAGCTCGTCTGTAGACCGGGGGTCGGCTATCTAATATTCACAGGTCTCATTAGGCTTTACGGAGTATGCGATGCAGTGGACCTCGTCGGCTGAGAGCAAGTATCCTTCAAACCACAATAATTGAAATAGATGCTACTACGTGATTTATACGCTAGTTGTTGCTTATGTCTCATATATTTATCTGATGTCTGAATCACATATTACTACTCAATGCAATACGCACACCATGAAAACACTTGAATTTCTCCTTTTACAACTAGACTTTACACGACGTTGATCAGTGTAAAGTCGGCCAGAGTCAAAGAGCAATCTAGGTCAAATTGGTTGCTTTATTTGTGTAACGCAGTACGAAATGGGTGAGAGGCGGTTACTGGCAGACAAACGGCTTACTCATGAAAGATGGGCGCGAACATTCGTCTTGGACTGTTCTGTATCTATCGGTAACCTTCTCTGCAGACAGGCAGTCTTAGTTTTGGGCAGCTATGGACAACTTTTCTCCTGTAAATTTTCTGGATTCAAATACCATTTCCCAAAATCCAATGCGTCGGATTTTGCTATAATGAAAAAGGAGGGTGATCGGCAACAGAAGTTTTTTTTATTACTTTTTTTTGTTTTCCATGTGGTTATCTGAAAGCGCCAAAGTGTAAAGCTAATAGTGGATATTCCAATTACGATATATGCACTTTTATCGCGAGATTTTGAGACAAAAGTAATAAGGCAAACGATATAACTAGTATTTGGATTGAATTAAACATTTTCAAAATTATTGTTTGTTGGAAGCATAAAGTAGTACGCTGTTTATTTTCCTCGCCATAAGCCGTAGGTATCCGAGCTATAATCATGTAGGCAGCGCTTCACAGTAGTGTCGCATGTGTTGTCGGGAATGATCGGCATGACCATCATTTGCTGTATCTCTCCTTACATATGATTTAGTGTTAAAAAATCCGCCTGCTTCCTGGGAACATGTGAACTATCATTGGTAATGCATTTGTGAAATTATTGCTCAATTATTGTAACGCACATACTTTGTTACCTGCATCATGAGGCACAAATATTTACGAATTCTTACATTTCTTTTTTTTTATGACAGTTTTGAAACCAAAGAAAAAATGACCGGTGGATAGGTTCCCGTGGCTGGAAACACGAGCTTACCTGCTACGCATGGGCTGACGCAAAGTAATCTAGACCGTTTGATAGGTAAGTGGTTCTCCGATCGCCCTATATATTATGTTGAAGGTCCAGATAAGCGTGCATTTTTTTTTCTATGGCAGATAAACTTTGTTGTCCTAACATAGTACTTGGTATTAATTTTGTACATTTCAGACTAAAACGAAATGCTAGTCTAAATGTTGTTACTGCCACCGAATGTACAGGAACAGGTTGCTACGCGTACTATGAAAGAACAAAACACAAAAAGAAAGATTGGAAGCTGAGCCGGAACTACTACAGCATGAATGAGTTTACCGCCAGCCAACAGCCCATTCAATACAGCAAGCACAAAAAAAAAAAAAAAAAAAAGGCACGGACAGCATTCATCCTATTTTTGACATGTTGTATTTCTCCTATTGCCATACCATCAATGATTGTCATCTGTGGCTATTTTAGTAGATATGTTATCGAGGTGCAGGTTTATCTTTCATGTCGTCCATCCTGCCATCCGTTGAGGAAACATAGAGGGAGATACAGACCTGTTTCGGCCCTAGCTTTCGATTATGATGACATACTGCATGGAGAGAACCATTAAGAAAAGAAAACAGAGAGTAGAGTAGGGGCAATTACCAGATTTTCTTATTTTAGTCGTTGCTGCCATTGAAAGCCTTGTCTTACTTAGCAAAAGCAACTCCTTAGCTTTTTATATCCACCTTGTTAGAGCAGGTGCAACCTTCTTTCTTTTCTTTCTCTTCTGTCTTTTTATTCTTCTTCCTCGGTTTCTTGTTGTTTTTGCAATCATGACACATTTTCAGCACTCCGCATTGCCCCCAGACGACGGATGGCGAAAACTAGAGAGTAATTCAACGGAGAACATTCAAGGAGAAAGACAAATTACTGCCTCGGAAGCAATTCGCAATGAGTACTATCAGTCGCAACAGTATGATCAGCTACGCGTGTACAGTGAGAGCACATTGCATCCTGTCGAAGAAGACGAGGAGGATTTCGTATGCCGACCAGGTGGAGTATCCTACGCGCCGCTCAAACCACCAGACCCCAGCAGTGTGTACAGCTTGAGTGATGCAGGTTCCATTATTTCGTTGAGAACAGAGTATAATACAGACGATACCCAATCTATCTCAAGTATGCGAACGATGGATAGTTTCGGCAAGAGTCGTAGCACTCTTTTCGAATCTAAATCTGGCTCGGAGCCAAAAATCATAGTAGACGAAGGATGGGCGCATCATGGCTCTAGAAGACACAGAATGCATTCAGGCAGTAGTAGTGGTAGTAGTAATGGTTTGTTGTCCCGTTTATCAAGGACAACTGCTCCCATGCGAGCCAAGTTATCTGCAATGTCTCGTAGCAACAGTGAGTGCGGAGTAAGAATGCCTGGCGTCGAAAATAACGTTGCATAGATCACCTCCACTCGCCATCCTTATCCATTCCCCTCATAAGACGGTCAGCTGAAAGCGTCTATAATTTCCCCGTAACAAGAAAGAAACATGCACATCGATCTAAAGGTGAACGTTCGCAGTCATTTTCTTGGGATAAGCCGACCGCGCTCGAACAGACTGTGAACGAGCAAATCGTTTATGCTGCACTCCTATCTAACGTGGCGGCGGCATTTAAGGATCGTATCACTTTAAGGACGAAGATCAAAGATAGCATCACCTACACAAACGTCTTTGATGGGAAGGAAGCAGTGGTAAGTGTGTTTATTGCTGCAGTTCATGCGTAACGACGCCGCCGTAGGACAAGTTGGCTTTCCTGATAAAGACCAAAACTACCAATCGCAACGACGCCATTCTTTTAGGCAGAGCATTGGAAGCACAAAAGTTTTTTCATGATGTCAATTACGAACGTCGCCTGCGCGATTCCGAACATGAAGTATACCAGTTCACAGAACGTTTAAAGATCCATACAAATCACTCATCAAAGAAGGATACGGACATGGGCGATGACTATGAACAACAATCAGAGAGTAGCGTGGCAAATCATAGAACGAGAAATGACAGACTTCCTAATGGCGTATTCACCAGTCTGACCAACTGTTATTCACCTACATGCACCCAAGAAAAATTGTGCTACAGTGCACTCTGTCCATGGAGGTTAGAGCAGGTATATACGGAGATTTATAGATGGATACGTGTATATGTGTTTTTACGCTTTGCCTATTTGTAGCAAGCGAGAAACTCTGCACACCAGAAACAGGTCAACCGTTCAAGTAGCAGATCATCACTAAATGAACAGGTAAATTTGATAAAAAAAAAGAAGAAATCATATTGTAAACTGATCATGACTCAAGAGAGAGGAACGTCTTTGGAGTAATTCTGTACCAAAAGAAATTCTAGATAAACTCGGAAGCAGTGAAAGGAAACGCCAAGAAAATATATTTGAGCTCTGCTATACCGAGTGCGATTTCGTTGACGATCTCGCATACCTGGAAAAAGTTCGTTGTTTTCTTCACTATTCCGGCTAACCGACATTTTGCGCACTAGTTTTGGATTAACCCTCTTCTTGATGGCGATGTTCTGGAAGCAGGACAGAGAAAGACATTCGTGGATGAGGTGTTCTGGAACGTGATCGACATATATAACGTCAATATAAAACTTGCGGAGGCATTGTCGCAACTTCAAAAAGAGAATCCAGTGGTTCCTCAAGTGGGAGAGGTGATGCTCGAGCACGTAGCCAAGTTTGAACCATTCGTGTCGTACGGCGCTCATCAGATCATTGGCAGACATAGTTTTGAGATGGAGAAATCAAACAATCCTGTCTTTAGTGCCTTTGTTGAGGTAATAATGACAGCTGCTTCGACAAGACCTTAATTAGTTTTTGTTCAGATGACGGAGCGTTTTCCGGAATCACGCAAACTCGAGCTGAATGGTTTCCTAACCAAGCCGACGACAAGATTAGGTCGATATAATTTGTTGCTACGAGAGATCCTAAAACATACTGCCCCGGATCATCCCGACCAGACAACCATTCCGAAGGCTATGCAAACAATTGATATATTTTTGGAACGTGTCAATCATCAGACTGGTATCGAAGAAAATAAGCTAAACTTAAAAATCCTAAACGATAATCTGGTGGGTAAACATTTGTACGAAATGGTAAGTAAGTACATTGTGCTGAGACCATTTAGTCATGACTGGACATAGTTGGAGATGCTAGATCTTCAAGCCGAGCATAGACAACTTGTCATGAAAGGGCCGTTGAAGATAAAAGGAACAGGATCAGAATCCTCAGAGATGCAACTCTTCTTGCTGGATAACTACTTACTGATCACAAAAGCCAAATATGAGAACAACATTGAGAAATACAAAGTACATCGAAAGGTACTTGAAAATTATTTGCAAACAATTTACTCATCACAAGCAGCCCATGCCTTTGGCACTGTTGACAGTGTCACTACCGGACCAAATGAAACGTTCCATACTTCCTTATGGACGTAACAGCTCAAGTTCGTCTTTAATTTCGACAAGTCACGTGGATATTCCACCACAGCCAGGAAGCAAGAACGGATATCCTCTTAGCTTTATCTACCTTGGCCGCCAAGGATTTGGTCCTATCACACTTTATGCCATGACATTTGCTGGTCGCCGTCAGTGGATCGATAAAATTGAGACGCAGCGCAATATTTTGATGGAGAAGCAAAAAGTGTTTGACGTGGTACCGGTCAGTCAAAAGCACTTTAATGCTCTCAACAAAGTCAACTGCGCAGTAACACATGGTAAAAAAACATAAATATCTTGTATATGAAGCTCACACTGTAAAAGGATCATCCATTATTATTGGCAGTGATCAAGGTGTATATTTCAAAAAAGATCCCGACAACGAGACGCTTGTACGAATATTGGCTGTGGATAAAGTGTCCCAAATAGATGTCCTCAAACAATCGCGATTGATACTGGTCCTAGCCGACAAGATATTGTACACCTATTCGTTAGATACGTTACTGTCATCGGATCCTAGCAAGCGCGGCCGAAAGATCAGCAGCCATGTCTCCTTTTTCAAGGTGGGCAGCGTTGTCCAGAAGACTGATGACAAATCAGATGAAAAAATGCTTGTCTGCTTTGTGCGTTACAACGCCATGACATCTACCATACGCGCGTTGGAGCCCCACGCCAGCACAGATCCGAAGAAAAAGAAAAAGAATGCTTTGGGGTTATTTATGCGTAATTCCAGCGAAGGTCTTAAGGTGTACAAAGACCTGTACATTCCTGGAGAAGCGACATCAATTCAGTATTTCAAGAACATCATTTGCGTAGGGAGCGCGAAGGGATTCCAAATGGTAAACGTTGCGACGACCGAAGTTCAAAGTACGTTCTGATGAATACATGTGGTATGAAAATCTTATCCTGTCATCATAGGTGTGCTGGATCCCAATGATGAAAACCACCTGGCAATACTCCAACGGGAAAGCTTGAGACCCATATCGATGTTTCGACATCCAGATGGAAGTATTCTACTGTGTTACAATGGTAAAGGATGGCTGAAAGATATCTTGCTGATGAAATTTGTTGGTAGAAATGGCATTTTATATCGATAAGAAAGGGAAACGGGTAAAAAACAACTGGATGATATCATGGGAAGGCATACCCAATTCATTTGCGTTCCGCTATCCTTATATCGTTGCATTTAACTCTACGTTTATTGAGATACGCCACATGAACACTGTAAGTAAAACCAAACGCAATTCCCAGGTAGAATAGCTGTATAAAAAATACTAATCGATCGATGTAGGGAGACCTTGTACAAGTTATCCCTGGCCAAAATATTCGCTGCCTAAAACCAGACCCAATCGACTCAATTCATTGTGTTATGGAGGATCGTGCAAGTGGCCATGAAATCATTTTCGAGCTTAAATATCTCAAACAATAATTCTGTGCAGCTATACCATCCACGATACCTTCTGTCTTTTCCATGTCCTCACTCTAATAGTTTTGTGTATATTTCTACGTCGCTATGGTGCAAACCTATTACAAACGAAAATATCCCAATTTGTTTCAAATTCAAATATGCAATTACACCAGGAGATAAAACTGTGTATGTTACAGCAGTAGTCATTATCTACATGGAATGGCTATTTAAATGCTGTGGTCTCTCTCTGTGGTAATAAGCGTTGTGATCTCTATGAGAGAAATATTCTTTGACGCATTGATGTCTTGGATGAGCACATCATCTAGTTTTTGCGGACCAAAACCGTATAGATATTGTTACGCGCCATCTCCTTGCTTTAAACTCTTTCTAGTATACCAACACGGCAAGATGACTAGAACACATCGATGGTTCAAGGATGGACTTGACAGAGTTTGCCTACGATATATGTATTTATCGATGTCGATAACGACGAGCTTCCCATAACATCCACACCCCTTTGACCTTCGATAACTTGCCTTTGTGGCACCTTGTTTCTTAGCAAAATTTCTTCCGATTTTTTCATTCTATTTACTGAGTAATCGACTCAAAATAGATTCCAAAGCTAGAGACAGACTGTCGTTCATTCAACTCTCCCCGCAGCTGATGAAATATAGATGTATGAAACGTAAGTTATTAAATTACAAAGGCACAAAAATTAGAGAAGCAGGTACTATTAATAGAAGAAGAGGAAGGACATATTGGCAAGAGAGTCTTGATTACAAGGATGCATTGCAAAACGTATTGCAGGACGGCGCACTGAAACAAAGTATCATGGAATTAATACTCTGATTATGCTTCCATATCCTCAGTTCACTTTCTTTGCAAGAAGATGTGGTAGATGATGAGGAAGAGGACAATGTAGAAAGAGATACCAATTGGTTCAGCAATAGCTTTAAAAGCTAGCCAATGGAGCTGCAGACCTTAGATCTATGTTTCTTCTAATGAAGTTTGCGATTTGAAAAAATAGTCCGAAGGACCAGTACGATGTGGACTATGTTATACATAGAAAATATTTGGAGAGAAGCTCCGGTATATTTTATTTAACGTAAGTAACCTGGAAAGGAAAATTCGGAAGCTGTCATAATATATTTCTGTTGTCCCTGAAGAATAGGTGCCTATAGTGTAAAGTAGACTACCGTTTCCATATTTGCCAAAGCCAATATTGTCGTGTTAATAAGCCAATCAAAGCGCTGAAGCTACTTTCCTTATGGCTAATGGTTTGTGGTAAAAAGATAGAAGAAATTGCTAAATAAATAGTTTTGTGATGATGATGATGGTTTTGGAAGGAAAGAGAAAAGCTTTTTTATATATGAGTGTATAGTAAAAGGGGAAAAAAAACGAGCTATTACTATTTGGGACGTGATAGATGTACATAATGATCACCAGGGTCAAGATACTAAGAAAAACAATGTAATAGAGTTTTCGTCCCTTGCATCAGTCACTTGTCAGTATCATTCGTCCAAACTACTTGACTGCAAATAATACCTTACTAATTATTTTCAGTTTGATATCTGACAGGATCCGCGCCCAACCTAGCGCAATGAGAATAAAGAGTACTTATTCGCAGTGAGATTGCTTTCTGTGTGTGTAGGATACGAATTGAGTTGACAACGAACCTTCAGCTTTCGTTGTACCGATATTTCTGTGATAGGGAAAGAGGAACAGTTGAAAGGAGAAATAAATGTACCGATGGCTTCAGGCGATCATTCAAACATGTGTTTTTATTTTCGTTGTACTTGCATACGTAAAGACAACAATGAAAAACCACGCTATTTATCCCAGAAAAGAATTATGCCGCTGACGTCCTCCTATCTTGTCGGTGGTACAGCAAACAAAGTTAAATCGCCCGTTGTATATATAAGTAAAGATTTTCGTCTCTTCAGGGCACTCAACAATAGAATGATAAAACTACCATCACCGCCACAGGTGCCAACACAACCGATAGAGCAATTATACATGAAGGTGCAAGGGCCCCAGCTGCCGTCGCTAAATACAGAGAACAAGCAAATCCAACAGCTACCACCGTTCCACCTTATGTTCGCTGCATGGGCTCCTCAGCGTCCAACAACAGCAAGACCCGCATGGCCCAAGGTTGCTAAAAGAGCGCCCAATAATAGCTGCTCAAAACACAATAAGAAACAGCGACAAGCTTTATCAAAGCCAAGATGGCAAACGTCCGAACGTCTGTGTTTGTTCAAGGCTATTGTCAAGGAAAAGCAATTAGACGATATGGCCACCTTTCGCTGGGATCAAATTGCCACGGTTGTAGGTAGAGCCCAGAAGGCCTGCAAAGATCAGTGGCGGCGTGAAATCCTACCGGCACTGCTTAACAACCTGAAACCTGTCAATACATTTGTACACAAAAATACTTTATAGAGAGAAATAAATCATTTATAAAAATTGACGACGGTGCAGAAAACTAATGAGATCGTATTTGGTCGCGACACCAAGACACCATTTTCGCTGAGCATCCGTAACCAAGGCAAACGAGTTCTTTTCAAAGAATTTGGCTATTTTCAAGAGAAAAGAAATTAGAAACATCGTGTTGTCGTTTTCTATGTTACCCAAATCGGCTAAGCTTGTATCCGGTGTAATTGTCTGGTATTCTTGATGGGAGCCGCCTTTTCGGAAAGTGAGCATAATGCTCTCCACAGGATCGTTCAGTCGTACAGTGCCTTGATCCAGCCGAGCTTGTAAGGCCGCCAATGAAACGTACCCCACCAGTTTCTTGTTGGACGTACGAATTACAGGCAGTTGCGAATATTCACGTTCCAGCATAACATCCAAAGCGTAAGAAACAGTGCTTGAAGGTGCAATTGTTACTGCTGCAGGAAGTTGCAAATCTTCGACACTAGCCTGATAAAAAACATTAGCATGCCCTTTCAAAGATAAACATGATAGCCTACCGCACGATAACGATCGTGGGATAGATACTCCAGTTCCCGCGTAATAATATCATCTGCCAGATCATTCTCAAACAACCAATCGTCAGAGAGCAAGGTGGATGTATAATTTCGTGCTGTATCACCCAGAATTACAACGGCTCTGAGCTCGCGATCAGTGGATTGATGTGATTCAGCATGACGTGTGGCTGCCGCAACCACGGCACCACTGGAAGGACCTATTCACGATGCATGAGAAACAACCGATGGATAAAGAGCGTTCGATCATCACTTACCACACAGAATACCCTGGTCCCGGATGAGTCGCCGAGCCATCGAAAATGCTTCTTTATCCTGAACTTTGATCCATTCATCTACGACATTCTTTGCTAAGGAGGGGGGTACAAATGTATTTCCCAAATCTTCAATCTTCCAGTCCTAGAAATGAAAGAGAGTAAGAAGGCTTTCTTGTTTTGGGCTTTGTTACCGCACGAGTATTTGCAGGATGAGTGGATTCACTTAGAACAGAGTCACTGGGCTCTACGCCAATAACCTATTTAAACGTTGACTCAGTCTCCCTGATGTCTATTTTTTTTTCTTTTTTTTACCTTGATCTGTGGCATTCGCTGCTTAAGGTAGGTTGCTAGACCACTGATGGTAGCACCTGATTCAACACCCACAAAAAGATAGTCAAACGTTGTCTTGGTTTGTTGCAGTAGTTCTTCTGCCAAGCCGTCGTACACATTTTTGTGAATTTTTGTTTCATCCATCACAACCGCATCCGGCATCTGTTCAGCTAAGCGGGCTGCCACAGAGTACGTGCTTTCGGGTGCTTCAGGTCGCGCCTCATTAGGCGATCGCAGTATCTCGGCTCCTAGTGCCTTCAACAGCAGAATGCGATCATTTGAAGTCCGTTCTGGCACAACGGCGATCACTCTGTATTTTCGCTTTGCTGCCAGCGTGGCGAGCGAAATACCGAGATTTCCGGTAGTAGGGATAATTAAGGTATGTTTCTTCTTTTCCGTTGAGCTTCTTTGCTCATACTCTATTGATAAGGTCAATAAAACAGCATCATTGACGTTTCCGTGTCTTTTACCATCCAAAAGGTATTTTGCCGCTCTGTCTTTCCCGCTTCCCGTAGGGTTGGCAAACTCAAGTTTAGCAAGTAATTGCACTATTATTGAATTCTAACTAAATGCTACGTCTCTCATGAACATGACTTTACCTTTGTTATGACACCCAATGTTGACCATGGGTGTCAAGCCTATGCCGTCAGCGATGCGATCAGTTATGGCAGGGGGTTCAAGCATAGTTGTAAGCTCAAAGAAGAAAAAAGTCCGCGTCAAATAAAAAGGGTGGAAAAGCAGATGTTATCCGCATCTCCGATCTCGCATCTTTAAGACGCCATTGTAACACGACGATCTTAAAACAAAACCTTTAACTTTTTTGTGCATGCAACGGATTCATCTTTCGATGCATTTCTCATGATAGCCCATAGCTATTTCGATCGGCATAAGACGTGTACCCAGCACTGTGACGATGCATCCAAGCAAATAATCATATTGCCGACCAAGTCTTTTGATCCGCCAAAAAGTACAATGGCATACGCACACACCCTTTGACATACCCTTTGTACACCCTTATACTATGGGTTACAAGCCATGGCTATCGATGTGATTTCATTCACGCTTATTTTTTTTTCTACCGTCGTGATCTCCACAGAGGCAAGTTCATGACTACTGGGAATAATGCCTTTTTTCCATATGCTCTCTTGAAGACTCCCTGAATACAATTCAACGAAAAGCAATATTGATCTCTTTTTTCACATCACTTAGACAGGCAAGTTCATCTCTGAAGATTCTCACTGAAAAAGTACAGCTTGTTTCAACAAGTAAACATCGTATTATATCTTATTCAACTGGAAACAGAAACAGTCGTCCCAACGAATCCAAAAGGAGGCAAGATTTCTTTAGATGTTCAACTTGGTGTGGCGCCAGTTGCGGCGCTTGGCGTTCCAGCTAAAAAGAAGGGGAAAAAGTCAGCATTGTGAAATTCCCATCATTCAAAATGGCTTACCGGATCTTGGTGTCAGACTTCAAGCGGAACCAGTGGGGAAGAGGGCGGTTCTGCTTCTGGGCCTTGCCAAGCTTGACCTTAGTTCTGAAAGACTTCTGAGAAGGCTACACAAACACAAGAAAAAAAGAGTAAGCGGAACAGTTCTGTTTTCATAAAATGCGTTCGGAAGGCTTGGTGATTGAGATGGATGTTTCACTTGGATGCATCCCCCAGTGCGGTATTGTATACGAATGAAGACGGCTTCATGCTGTGTTCTAAGCACTGTGTTCTCATGTACATGTATCAGTACATGTTTACTGGATGTGTTGTGTTTATGATGTCTAATGTCGCGTTTTGAATACAAAAATTGAGCGTAGTTCTCGTCTGATGCAGTTGGTCCATGTCAGAACATGTTGAGTGTGTCCTACCCCTTAAGTTGCTGTTCCAAATATCCATCCATCCCAATCCATCCATCCTTCCGCATTTCTTCGTAGCTTGCTTATACAAAGGTTTGATGCACATACCATGACTGGCGATCTGTTTCAAGTGAAAGGGAGGACTTTTTTCACCACCGAAGCCCAAGTTTACTGAAGAGGCCACCATGTTTTGGCCACCGCTTTGAACTCCGATAAATTCGTTACGTCAGCACGTCAAAAACCTTCCAAGGCAGCGCATTTTCCCTTTCAGAATTAGTACACTCTTCCAGTGAGAATTCGCTCAATGGCCAGAACATAATTCGCGCCCTAGTGGAAAATCAATTCACCTGATGGCAAGAACAAAATTCGTGTTGTACGAAATGAAATGTTTTGTAGAACAAGTCTTGGAATCTTTGGATATAAAAGATCGCAGAAATATCAGATTATGAACATTTAATTCTTGTGTGAAAATGGGAAAGGTTCTGTTGTCGACGAGTACGACCGACCTAAACTAATGGATTATATTGTTGATGAGGAGTAGTTTCGTCTTGAAACATTGAGCTCTCACACAATATTTAGCTCAGCTGCCTCTGGAAAGTGAGAAAGAAATAAAGGTAATGCAAATGGAAAAGGAGGAAAAGTGTGGTAGTGATGTTATCATGAGGGAAACATCAGCGAAGCGAAATTATACACGCTATTCTGATCTGGACAAAGTGAGATTCTTCAAATTGTTCTTTAAGAAGTGTCTGAGTGCGGCTGCTGGTGCAAAACGGCTTGGGATTCACGTTCGCACAGCACAAAAATGGGTTAAACAGTACGAGAAGAATCCTGAAAGCATCTTTGAGAAACGGAAAAAGACTGGCCGTCCACGTATTCTCCATGAGGAACACAAAAGGATTATTCTCGAGTGCATTGATGAGAATCCCTTTGTCGTTCTAGACGAAGTAACTAAGAAGTTAAAGCAAATATTTACAGAATTAAAAGTATCTTAAGGTACTTTGTTTGATTTTGTGAAAGAACATTGCAATTTGTTTCTCGAAAAAGCTCGGCTTCAACCCATAGATCGGAGCAACGAAGAAAAGATTCAAGAGCGCTTGGATTGGGTTTGTAAGTGAAAAAAAACAGACATGGATTTTACGAGAAACTGTGTCTTTCTTGATGAATCTGCTTTCCATATTCATTTGAAACGTAGTATGGCACGGTCAAAGAAAGGTACATCGGCAGTGGTCACAGTTCCCGAAGCTCGAGCAACAACAGCAACCATTTTAGGGACGATCTCTACTGAAGGTCTAATCAAATGCAGCCTTCGACTTCCTCAGCCTCTATCCAATAAAAAGAGAAAGCGAGGAGATGGCATTGGGCATATGAGCAAAGGAACGGTTACGGGACACTACGTGAGCTTTCTAAAAGCCGCGATGGATGAAATGGACTAGTATCCGTATATGAAAGGGCATTATCTCGTGATGTGTAATGCTCCAATCCATACATCGGTAGACATAGTCAAATATATGTAGAATCTCGCGGTTACCGCTGTGTCTATTTGCCGTCCTATTCTCCTGAGTTTAATCCAATTGAACAGTTTTGGTCGGTGGTTAAGAGTAAAGCCAAACGAAACAAGTTACTGCAACCTGAGACACGGATGACAAAAATCAATGAGACTTCTAATAGCTTGAGGCTGAGTAATTTCAAAGGGTTTATTGGGCATTCTCACAAATGCTGGGACAAGTGTCGTACTAGACAAGCGTTCTGATTTATTTCATTCACACAGTCAAAAAAAAAAGTGTGTCCTGATTTTAGGAGGGCAGTGTCGTCCACAATGAACTATTTCCACATTTGGAGTGTCGTGTTTTGCAAACTTCAGTATCGCAAAGAGTGATCCACTTGAAAAAAGCGGTGTCGTCGCTGATCAAGGGAGTGTCGTCGGTCTGCCATTTCTGATTTGACGCCAAGAAGGCACGGACCATATTCTCCAGTTATATCCACCAGAGCCATTTGCATAGGGGAGGTGGTAATGCAGAGCAGGGTCAAGCAGGGAGAAAGCAAGATGATTATGTAGACAAAGGAAAAAGATCACGTCGGAAGCTGACTGGGCCCAAGTATAGCCTGTTCGTTCTCCACGCTTTTTTTTTCCCAAACCCAAGCTTTTCTTTCTTCTTTTTAAATTAATGAATCTGGACTATTTTACAAGAACGCCAACAAGCTCCTGGAACTTGACAGGTGCATTCAAACTGTACCAAGCTGCCAATCCTTCTTTGCGTGGCGGTGAAATGTTGCATTGATGCATACTGACATGTGTAAACTCGCAAAACGTAGACCATCAAGCACTGCCAACAGAACCATTGTCATGTTTGATGTAAGTACATGCAAGTGTCTGATATGGGCCCTTTGTTAATTAGTCCATGCATTTTTAGACGTTTACAAGAATGTTCAAGCTGTCACAATGCAATGATGCAGCGGCAGATGCTGACGCTTCTGTAACGGCTGGTCAGCATATCAAAACGTGGAATTCGCACGGAAGTATCAATGTGAATAATTATTCGGCTCTGAAGAATTAGTAAGGGAAGCGGTTGCTAAAAACCTTGAGACTCTTGGCAGGAGTTTATTCAGAAGTGAAAGATTAATCTTTGATTACAATGTCTGCCAGCAGTATTTATACTCTTTAAATGCTTAGTCAAGTATTTTAGTGATCAGAGGACGCGTAAGCACTGAGTGGTCATGGCGGATTGATGACGATGAATGATTATTAACCTTCTTGTCAGAGAATCTATCATTGAGCTGAGTCTGAATGGCGGTCATATAATGCATGAATCAGGGACACTTACTAATCACTGTGTCTATTGGTAAGATCGTAAATATCGTAATTGTCTTGTGGCACCAATCATGAGAGTGTATATGCCGGGTGTATCTTAAGATCATGGAAGAGTGTCCAAGTATCTCAGACTATAATAATCCTTAAGTAGATGTCTGATTAATGGAGATTTTTATCTGTGGATGTGATGCCGATGGTATGAGAAATTCATATGAAGATCGTTTAGACTTAGTGGATAAATCATGTATGGTGCTTATGTTATGTCAAATACAACAGGCTCCTCAACAAACCACGGTCAGTGCAAGAAAAAGCAAAAGGGTATTCCCAACTCATGTATCTTTTAGACTAGCAAACGCAAGCAACTGGATTCCTCTGTGCAGGTATGGTTGGTAAAGAATACAAAGGGGGTTTGCTCACTGTGATTTTCGTCAGGAACCCATTTCTCTCAAGAAGGGAAAAAAGAATTCTCTTTTGTTCCCCAACTCAAACCATCTGTGTCAACAGAAAAGCCACGGATTTCGGACGAAGACCAGCGTACGTTGGCGCCATTGTACGATGTGAAGATTAGCAGCAACCACGCACCAACAACGCCAGCAGGTTTGATTGACACATACCAACGCAGCATTGAAGACCAAGCCAGTAATGAGTCCTTGCACAAGCGTCCCAAGGCCTACGCATTCATTAAGAGCGCGTTGGATCAACCATTGACCAAACTCAGGAAGTTTCTATGGACCAATGGCAACGATAAGGTATGTGGTGATGACGAAGACGATGACAATGATGAAGCCAAAGCGGTCGAGCTTATCCGTGTGATCCTGACAGACTTTACGTTGGTCTGCGAAAAACCACCGTATCCGGGCAGCACCAATGAGCGAGCCCCTTTCATGGAGTCTTTGGTTCCATTGTTCAAAGCATATTCTGCAATCTACGGCAACACATCTTTTGTTTGGTAAGTCGAACGGAAAAGGAAGAGGACCATAGCTTGATGTACTTGAATTAGGGGCGAAAAAGTCTGTCCATTTGTATACAACACGAATTTTGTTCTTGCCATCAGGTGAATTGATTTTCCACTAGGGCGCGAATTTTGTTCTCGCCATTGGGCAAAATTACTTTCTGGAAAGAGCGTATAGTATAGCATTCAAATGGTTTCAACATTATATGGTATCACGTCTTCTTGAAACAAAATATTAAATATGAATGTCTTCACAGGTATCGAAATAGCGTGGATAATGCACGTTTATGCTGTCCTAAGTTATTTGGAAAAAATGACTGTCAATGTTTATTGACATGGATGGAGCCGAATAAAAATGAAATCAATTGTGGTAATAAAGGCCCCGTGATTGAGGCTTTGATACGGTAAATATTGATTGAATGCGGATCAAAAGGATTATATAGCCAGCGCTAGTTTAAAATCTTCATAATTACTACGAAGGATGACAACAATGCTTATCAGCAGTCCTCTTCTGTTTATTGAATTGTCGCATTTGCGAAGCCGAGCTACTAGTAAGAGAACTACATTGGATTTATTTCACCAGTATTTTTTTAGGGATTGTAATAGAACTCAAACCAAAGCCCTTAGGGGTTACGTTTTTCTCCATCTTAATTTTAGCAAAGGCGCTCGTTATTGGTATCTGCTGCCATGATTCATATGATGAGATATACACTAGGTCTCTAGCATACATTAATCAAGTACACCACCTATCCAGAATAAATAACCCCAGAAAGCCTCAGCTCATGATTTCTGACTAGTTTGTCGTAAGGTACTTTCTTCTTGAAAGATAGATGTGGTAAAATCAGATGGACAAGCTATTCCTCTGAAGCAATAGGAGCGAGCGGGTTGGGCATCTCTATGTTATTTATCCGATAACAGCATGTAATGGACATTGGAACGATTCAATTCCTCCTGGGAGATATTCTGGAATGACCGAGAAATAAACTTTAGTCATCTTTGGAAGAACATTGGTCAACTCGCCGAGGGGAAAATGAGAATGCCATAAAGATCCCAACACCACAAGGATCATTGCAGATATGTTCCCCTCAGCAGATAATGTATACGTTGTGATTCTACAACGAGAAACCGATGTAGTATCAATTCCACCGATTGTGTAAGGTGACCTGCTTAGCTCATGGGAACAGACCGGTTCTATTTTTTTTTTTGTTTTTTTTTTGTTGGCGGTTTACAAGCATCCAAAAAGTTTCACGTGTATTCGTTTTCGTCATATGCCCTGAGAATTGATTTTTCTGGTTCCCAGTGTCGTGTGAAAACAAACGAATATTTGTAATGGTAATGCAAGTACTTAGATTTGACTTTCGCAACTGGAAATGAAATAGAGCCTGACATCTCAGAGTCCAACACAGGTAGAGACATTTCACAGAAGTTATTCTTTTGGAAAACAAGATACAGCCCTGCTAAGCCAAGTCAGAAGAACATACGTTAAAAGTATAAACAAGAAAATAAACAACCGGAAGCAGGTTCATGCCTTAGTTGAAATATGTTGCTTTAAAAGTACATGATAGCGTAATAGACTTGTTTTGAGGCACTCCTAATGCAAACAAATGTATTTGAAAAAGTTGTAAACCCTCGGGGAATACAAAGTTTGATTTCATTTTTTTCTATTCTGCTAGCAAAGAACCACAGAAACCCTGCGTATGCAAACTGCATTCTTTTTCCATATCGATATTCAGAACATTTATGTCACTTTGCTTTGTTTGTAGTTAATGGTTTGCTAGCTTTTAAAAGAAGAGGTTTAAACTACACTTGGTGCTTCTTTGTCTTTGTAGATCGCTAGGATAATATATTGGATGATAAGGTTAAAACTGGTGAAACCTGGAAAATGTATAGGTAATTTTAGTAAAGACGTGACACACTAATCTTCACTTGTATCAAAACAAACAAAACACATAAGAAAAGCTGGGGTACGATCCTCTGATTTTGTCAACTCATAGTGTTGTTTCACACATCCCTGTGATACACGTGTTCAAAGTTTAACAGGTTAAAAAAAAAAAAAGAAAACATTTGATGATTTTTTTCAGCCCTTGCGCACATAACTTTAGCGGAACCTAAACATGTCCTCACAGTTATATTGCATGTCCATGATATCACACATCTTTACCACGATGAATTTATACAAAATCAAGTCACCTCCACCAATTTGCGATAAAAAGGAGCAGGTCGATCGCGATTTTCGTTGCATACAGCTCATTTTTGTTTCCGAAGGAGGGCCATAGTATGTGGATCAAACAAGCTTGTTGCACTGTATACATTGATAAGTTCTCCTGAGCAACCTTTCATAAATGTCGTTTAAGGGTTATATAATATTGCGTTTATTCGATGATGATAAAATAAAGAGGGCAAGAAGATAGGGTCTATCGGCGCTTCAGCTGATTGTCGTGGGTTCGTCGCTGTTGGCCCAACCATGAGTTGGGATGAATTTTGGAGTTGACAAGTTCTTTATGTGTCCGGCGAGCAACATCGTACCATGCGGAAATGATAAGCTGTTGTTCCCGTCGAGTTTGTAAACGGTGCTCATGCAACTGCTTCTTCAATTTATCGATCTCCTCGTCTCGAGAAGCAACCACGTTCTTCAGTGACACGACAAGCTCGTCAGAATTGCCATCCATTTCGATTGGTTTAGACTCCTTGAGCATTTTATCTTGCTGCATGATAAACTAATACAGCCCAAGTTAGAAAGAAGTTGCACGTGTCTACTTTCGTTACCTCTTTCGCCTTCCTGTACTTCGTCTGACTTTTACCAAGCTCCTCCTGAATCGAAAGGAACTGCTGTTGAAGAAGTGCGTATTGTTGCTTAAGAGGCTCGTCATCCTTCGCTTCAAAAACGGCTAATGATGCCTTCAATTCGCTACAAAGGGGCGTTAGATTTCTACAACGCTAGATGTTACCGTTCTTACCTATTCTGACGCTCCCTGACAAGTAACAGATCTGTCTGCTCAATTGTCTTGCTCTGTAGCGTATCCTTCTCCCTCAGCAAACCGGTAATTTCGTTCAGCTGCTGTTTGGTTTGTTCTTCCAAAGCTCTAGACTTTTCTTGCATCTCTCTGTATTGGGATCGGAAGTCATCCATGTCAGGGCCACCTAGCACGCCGGAGCCGATCTTTTCTTTGAGCTCCTCGACCTCTTCGCGGAGCGCTTTGGATTCCTTCTCAAGTTCGATGATGTGCAATCGAAGTGACATGGTCTGCTGTGATTGATCCACCAATGCATTAGGAATACCATCACGAATACGTGCCATATCACTTTGAAGAGCGTCTCGTTCTTGGGAAACTTCCAAATATTTCTACGCTTACTTAGTCAGTCTCTGATACATAAAAGGGTGCGTCACCTTTTCAAACTGATTTTTGAGTCGCGACGCATCATCCAAAAGATTCTGAAGAACAACTACTCTTTCGCTGACACCGGACGAGTTCTGCTCCTGCAGTGTCTTGAGTTGTCGTTCAAGCATACGGTTGGCACGTTTGCTAAACAAATGTCATCTATCAGGAACAAAAAAGGCAAAAGTGCTTACAGATCAGTGACGTTAGGGCCCTTGAGCGAATCCTCCAAAGTGCCTCCAAAGTGTTCCTCATCAAGTTCCATATCGTCGTCACTCTCTACGTCGTTATGTCGGCTGAAAGACTGGTCAGTGACATTACCTAGCACAGTAGCAATAATATGAGTAATTCGGTAGAAGATACAAAGAGGTACTCACCGCCAAGCTGTGCCTCTTGGAGTCGATCTTCCAATGATTGAATACGATCATAGTCTCGGACCTTTTCGGCCTCAAGTGTATCGACCTTCTTTTTCAGTTGCATGATGTCGTATTCTATCTTGTTCTTTTCGCGGATCAATTCATTGTTCTTTGTCTCCAGCACCGCCACTTGATCTTTGTACGACTCCATCAACGTCTTGAACGCCAGTACTTTGCGATACTCCTCCTCGGTCTGCTGATTGCGTTCCATCAAAGCATGATTCTGATCATCTAAAGTCTAGACCAGAATATCAGTACGTATCTTTTCTAGTGAGCGTGCCTGAACGTACCTTGATTCGACGCCGTAAATCGGCGCTTTCTCCAAGCTTCTTTTTGTACTTCTCAATCACGTTTTCAGCTTTTTGGAGTTTCTCTGCTGTGTGCCTGTATTCATCTAGCTGATCGTTGAGGGTGGCAGCTCGTTCTGCTTGTCTGGCCAATTCTTCGCCCTATGGCTTACTGAGAAACATCCATCTTAACTAATCACGCCTTACTCTTCGATTAAGTTCGTCGATACGAGCAGATTGTGTGTCAAGGAGCATTTCAACCTCTTGCCGTCGATCTTCGCTTCGTTGCCTACCGTAGCTACAGTTACCACGACTAATCTGCAATCATCAGAGCGTGCTATTTACAAATCCTGCTTCAGATGCTCAATCTCTGTTCTCATAATAAAATCGGCTCTACCAGTCTCGTTAGCTTGCGCGACGGCCCTATCCATTTCCCGCAGACGCAGCTGCAGATCTTCTTTTTCCGTCTCCAGCTCATCCTAAAATGATGGTTAAGTCCGCTTTATAAATATTTTGGGCTCCGCTTACATAACGGTAGCGGAGTTGTGCGTGTTCCTCAATAAGCATCTTGTGTGCTGTTTCCAGTTCCTCTTTTTCGTATACAGCTCTTGACAGTTCGCTCTGGGTTGGATAGGGTCCGTCACTAAAACTCGTTTTAGTCTATTTACAGTAAAATATCCCTGACATACTCTGCATAAGAGCTACGGGGGGTATAATTGCCAGAGGATGCTGATTGTTGTGGTTCCGCTGCAGGATCACCTTGCATCCTGGTCATCATCTATTGCACAAGCTAAGAAAAAAGTGCGTTTTATCAATGGTAAGCGTACCTCATTGATGCTGACCATAAGTTCATGCTGGCTTTCCTTGGAAAGTTTTTGTATTTTGCCGATATAAAATTGGAAATTTTGACACTGTACCGCTATGTACAGGATTAATTGACAAAGTTTCATCGTTTCGCGGGCGTCGGCGTCTTTTGCAATCTTCGTTAGATCAACGGATGGAGTGTTTTCCAAGCCCTGGTCGAGGACTTCTTCGTAGTAACGCGAAACCAATTTATGTAATTTCTTTAAGTTGTTGAATTTCAGTACCCAACTGTCACCGACGTCGGCTGAACGAATGAGTTTCGCCCATTTCACATCACTTAAAAATATTGAATCAGACGTATGTCAATCTTGGACTTTTGATAACTATTTACATATCTGCTAGAACTTCAAACAAAGTGATGCCGTTGGATAACTCGGTGATGTGATTGCACTTGTGAGAAATATTGTCAAAGGAATTGATCTGTTGCAAAAAAAAAAAAAATATAAACACTGTGCTAGATGCATTGAGGGTTATTTTCCTACCCATTCCACAAAAGCCTGGGCATGGGCTTCTTCTGCCCTAGTAAGCCTCATCATTGTTTAAAGTTTCTCTAATTCGAGGCTTTTTTTTGTGTTTTTTGTCGCTTTTTAAAGGTCAATTCGAAGACTGTCAAACAATCAGATTACCGAATCTGATGAAAAATGAAAGAGGAATTGAAGAAAAAACACCACACAGTTAGAAAGGAAAGGAAAGGCTTCTGTGTTGGAGTTGAGTGAGGGAAAAGGGAGAGGAGGAAAGGAATACAAGAGAAGGAAACTGTGCGCGTTGAGTAAAAGGTGTTTTTATTGTTAGCCAATCAAATGCGAGCGATCTCGTGCTTGTTTGTCCGAATGGCCAGATCCCACCATCACTACCAAGGGGTGCAAAGTCAGTGATCATTAGCAAAGGGCCAAGTATCTTCATTAGATGCTCCCCACAATAATAATAAAAAGAACATGCTTGATACTAAATATACAGATACATCCATTACTAGGAACTGCCAATTTAACAATGAATCTATTTTTGTAGAAGCAGGCAACCTGCACCCACTATGAATAAGTCATCCGTTAATGTAACATGACAGACTAACACATAAGGTGGTTCTCTTATATATATATATATTTTTTTTGGCGCTTCCCCCTTCATCCCTTTCTTTTAATTATTTTTGTTTAAACGCGTCGACACTCCATATGCGTTTCGGTGGGGTCCATTGGTAACGCACAGAAAAAGCCCAGCTTTTGCATTTGCGAAAACATTTGCGCGTCTAGTATATCTTCGGTAAGTAAAATTATTAACTATCATTTAACAATACTTACAGTCCAAATTGATCTTGACACACTGTTCTTTGCCGTCCGCGAATTGACGACACAAAGTTTGGGTATTCTGATCGATATTATAGTCGTTTTGGGGAGCCACAGCAACAAAGTTATTTAAGCGGTCTATTTCGTTGGAAACAGCGTCGTTGGCTTCGTTATTAGACATGGTCTGATTGATCTGACCGTGAGCACAGCGAAGAAAACCATTTTCTGTAACTCACTTTTGGAGGAAGAAACAGAAAAACTTCTCCAGATTAGCGGCCATCCAATTATTTTTATATGGTCCCCAGCGGTGTTTTAAACTATGACGTATAACAGAACCGGGGTCCAAATGTTGGGCTACGCGCACCCCACCTTTGCAGAATCAACCGTCAAACGCTTTATTATGTGCGATCATACATAATGGACCAATCTCTATATTATGGATGGTTCTGGCAAAATGCACAATACTGAGGATTGAGACGAGGACAGAAAATGCGGCTTCTACATCTAAGTTCTATGAGGTAAAAATGATTTTTTTTGTATTATGGTAACTTTATTATAGTTTTGAAAGCATGTTAATTAAGGTGAGTGGTAATCACAGCAATCGCGCATATATATTTCTTTATGTATGCTAGCACGGAGCGTATTATTTTGAGAACAAGAGCAATGGAAAACGAGAAAGCAATGCTCGACGACGATACAGATCTGTGGTCCATCCTGGGTAGCTACAGGTTTAAATATTACGTGCCATATACTTAACAGACTATCACCTTCTAATGCCTACGATGTTGATGCGAATCGAGTGCGCAATGTACCCGAAAACAGAGCTGTGGGTTCATTAGAGCAGTATTCACAATATGCGCCAATATCTTTTAGCACACCCAGCTTTTTTTTTTTTTTTTTTTTGGAAAAGTTGATTCTTCAACCAAGCCCCAGGACAAGAAATAAAGAGCGAATTTATAGATATATTGATTCTAGAAGACCTCATAGCATGAAGTGCAAGCGCTGGAATTATAAATGATGAAATATGTGAGGCGAAGCCAATTCTGATGTAGAAAATGAGAATAAATATGCAAATAAACAGCATCGACTTTGAATAGCCTCAAAGGCTTCCAAGCTTTTTAGGAATTTTGAAGACCCTGCTAGTACATTTGTTTATGCGTCTGCTGTTCTACAATTCACTTGCTTGGTTGCTTCGGAGTATCAACCTTGATCGAGAATAATGAATTCAACTTCGCCGTTTCTCTCAATGACTTTTGCTTGGTCTTTTAAGTATGAATCAGTCTCCATAATGCTAGCTATACGACAATGATCATTTCGTATTGGAATGTTATTATAGCGGCAACTAATATATCGAGGAGGGGTGTCCAAGGGGAGTGCCTGATAAGACTCTCATTATAAAACGTTGGCTACCGAGCGTCATCGACCGGATCCGACGCTAATCAACTAGTCAGTGACAGAGCATATACGCTTATATCTTCTGCTGGATTAAACGTATACTCTGCATGACTTTTGACGTAGACCATCTTGGCTTGTTGTCTCACGCTTGAAACAATGATATCAATGAATGGTCCTAAGGTCAGTTTACATCTCCGATTTTCATTGTTCCCTGTCATGATAAATTGCCACCAGGCACCTGTTCTCATCCTGTCGTTTACTCTTTTATAACCGCTCCTTCGCTTCCTTGCTGAAACTTTCTTCTCATCCTCGCTTTACCCGTTTCGCAACTGTTTCTGCAGAATGGCGGAACGAGGTGCGTCTTTGAGCGAAATAACGCGGTTTTCTATAACAAGGCAGTGCAAGCTGTCTACGATACTTCGTGGTCAATACAAACAATACAGAGTACGTATAGAAAAACAAGAATTAAGTAAATAATAAACGTATAGTACCTTTTCCGTGAGTTGGCGGAGCAGTTTACGATCCTGCGACGAGATGCCGCCAACTTGGCGAACATGCATGTCTTGCGTTGGGTGGATAACCCGGATGGGTTCAACAACTTCCCACCGATCACGGAATCCCCATTCTGGTACCGCTGCTATTGCCTGGCAGGCACACTATCAGAGAATGATGAGATCCATCTGGTAAACACCCCAACTCCTTTTTTTCCTTTTCTTTCTTTTTTGAGT
Organism: Saksenaea oblongispora B3353; assembly: GCA_000697495.1. Taxonomy (NCBI): domain Eukaryota; kingdom Fungi; phylum Mucoromycota; class Mucoromycetes; order Mucorales; family Saksenaeaceae; genus Saksenaea; species Saksenaea oblongispora. The sequence continues at coordinate 7,384 of JNEV01001119.1, read as the reverse complement.
TCGTAACCGTTTGAATATAGTTGCACACGTTTCGTTCAGAATGGGAAAGAGATCTAGCGAATACATATATAAATGACTTCGTACCAGCTCGTGCCCGATGTATGGAACAAACTCCTATTACTGTGTTATTATGATTAACTTCCTAATGATTGTAGTCTATGTTCCCTCGGAACTGACGTCTCTTTTAAAGTCAGCAGGCGGCAAATTTGCCACCCAAATGGTTACAGGTAGTGGAACATCCAAATAACAAGCTAATGTACTTACCAAAGTAATCCAATGTATAGCAACAAAACGACACTTAAACGAGAACTGGCACAATTATATGAGAAGGTTATGGATTGCGTTTTGGCGAGACATAGCGTCCGATGATCATATCAACTTGCCACAAACTTACCGACAACTTGGTTAGAACTTGATTTTAAGTAGAGGAACACTCACTATTTTGTTAGCGGATAACCTGATCGCAAGGATCTTTCGTGGTGATACATTTGCCGCAGAAGACTGGGACTGGTGCCCACGGCAGGGTGACTTGGAGAATCTCTACACGTAAGGATTATATATTTCAAACATATACTAACATTTGGTATCAAAGCGAGAATCTAGGCGAGTACCAAAGGACAGTGTCGCATGTGGAATTAGCTGAAGATGAGGAAGTGCTGAGCTTGACTGCAGCTGAGAATATTGTGCAATACATGCACTGGATGCTTGAAAAGACCGTAGAACTGGATGGGAGACGCTGGATGCTGCTTCCGATGGCGAAACATCAGACTGGTAAATTGTGCAGTAAAGTATTTAATGTGTAATAAACATCTTTTTGTAGCATTCTTTCCATTTGACAGCACTATGTTCCACCAATTCATGGCGGAGGTCCAAAGAAAAGGCATGCCAATACCAGAGCAACTGGAGGTAAAGCTATGGGTATCATGTATTATTCTTGACTATGCTTAACCCTCCCTTTTATTAGAGGTTTGTTCAAAGACGATATGAATTACGTTCACGTCGCAGTATCATAACACAGACCGAGTTCATGCGTCGCTGTCGAGATAACAAGCTTTGGAAGGAACAAGTATGGGAGGAAGTATTCGATTTCTCAAAAGTGCAAAAGCAGTACAGACGTATTGCCGACGGACCGAATGGTATTATAGTTTCTGTAACGGTACTTGTGCATTAACCAGATACAATAGTATCATGGTCCGAACAAGTGAAATTCGCGTACAGCTTACAGACAGATGGTGTATCGGTTAGCATTCTGTTCGTCAATACGATTCCCAGAAGTACGTATTGCCACAAGAACATAATTGTCTCCGTAATATATTGCTTATTTCTTGGTATTGTTTCATTACCGTCATAGTACCTAGACCTTCTTCCAGGAGAGAATTTAATTTCCTCTCACGAAATGTTGACCTTTCCAACCGGGAAAGTGGCATCTACCATCTCCGGAAGGAACCTGTAGGTTGGACTCCAGAAACTCTTGAGACGCACCGAATCGTCGGTGTTGACCCTGGTATAATTACAAATGACAAAAGAGGATATCAACGACTTACATGCATTTGTCCAATCAGGCTTACGGTCCATGATTACTGCTGTTGACTCGGACCTTGCTAATCCAGAGACCAGGCGTGATCACATATATTCTGTCACCAATCGACAGTATCAGTAAGTAATAAACTAGGTGTTATGTCTCCAACGCTAAGAATATCCCAATCTAGGGTGTCATCCATGTTCGCGTGGGCCAGACAACAAGAACTTCGAAACCGAGAAGACGCAGAGATTCAAGATGCATATACACGACTGGGTGATACTCCTCCAAAAGTCAGCAGCTTGGCAGAATTCGCAGCTTATGTTACGACACTAAGTCAAGAATCCTGCAGGTATTTAGATGGCTGTTGAATTGGCTTTAGGCTGACAATGTGCGACATAGAATAAAAGAATTCAATTCTGAATATCGTCACAGGGAGACTCGGGAGCGTCTCGCTGCTCAGCGAAAGATGACATTACACTGTATCGCAGACAAATTAATTGGAAAATACGGAACCGAGCAAATTGTAAGGACATAAAAGCTTGCTATGTATTTTATAACGATTGGGTAGCCATTGCAATGGGTACACAAGGATAAGAAAAGAGTCCGGAAAAGGGACCGGCAGTGGACCAGGGCATTTGAAGTAGAAGACGCGAGGCCTGCCATTGTGGCATTTGGTGATGCTGATCTACGCCCTATGCCTGGACAAGCCCCATTACCGATCAAAGTACGTACGGGTTTAAACATACTGTCGCTAAGCACGGATATGTAGGGCTTTCGTCAAATTCTGTCCCAAAAGGCGCTAGTTGTCTGTATTGATGAATATCGTACCAGCAAGGTCTGCAGTATTTGTGATCATGACACAGTTGAAGTACGTCAGCCTGTGCAGAGATGTCGACATAGGTTCGTACAAACGTTGTTTAGCATGCGTTCATCTCTGATTATGACACCGACAGGAAAAAATATCTACGACTTGCAGTTGATAAAAGAAGGAGACAACGCTGCATGGGTAACGAAAATAATATACTTTCTTATTCATCGGAATGTCCCGAAAGAGCAACCTATGGTAATGTGAACACCGCCCAAGATCTAATATGCCGTGTACTGACTTGACAATAGGTCTACAATCGTGGCAATCTGTTTTGTATCCGGTACGAATGTGCCAACATTGCCTTTCGGATACAAACGAACAACATCAACTTGTAGGTTTTACTCAATATCATAGAGTACCAGTCTCATAGTTTCAATAGGTGTGGAATCGAGATGTCAACGCCGGAAAGAATATGCGACGAATACTCCAGGAGTATATCCGATCGGGATGCCGCATTGACTCTCGTCCAGAAGCACTTCAGAGGCCATCACGGCTACCACAGACAGTGCAAGAACAAGTTCTCACAGACAGTTAAAGAGCTGTCATCTAGCCTCCTGTTAGGCACGGGTCTCGGAAAGTAAGTGGCTGTGCTGAGATCCATTTCGTTTTACTGACGTCATATATAATGGGTGCTTGTAGCGAAACCCAGGTCCAAATCTCTCCTACCAAAACCAGGTCTTCACAGCCGAAGCCCAGTACATACGAGTTGCCGGTACAACAGCTGGATCCACTTGCTAGGAACTATAAGTTTTCCTTCAACTAGGAGTAATAAAACCACAGGTAATTAACGGTGACCGAAAATAAGATGAAAGATATGCATGAAAAGAAGGAAACTAGCCGTTGAGGCAGGTCTTGTATACCCAACAAGGTTATGTTACTTTGAACATGTCTCATTAACGTTGTAGCAAACTACACCAGCTCAAAAGAAGGAACTTTCTGTGTACCTTCCCCGTTAGAATGCATTGCAGCTATATCTGGCTTAGCTGGCTGTTTTTCTTATGTGCAGTTCACTTCTCTTCGAGGGTAAACTCTTCCCACGTTACGGTCTAGGCAATGTAAGGGAAAAAAAAAAGACACAGACAAACCAGATTGCGATTTCAAAGAAAAAATTATGGTACGAAGGTTGAATACGTTGTGGAATCCGGAACAACCAATTTTCTACGTACCAGGCCACTTTCTAGACTCTATGAAAGATACATAAATTATTCATTGTCACTATACAAAGAATAGCTGCAACAATATCAGGTTTGCCCTGAAACTTTGTGTTAGAAACATGCGCTGAAACAGATTTAAAAAGACAAAGCTACAACGGGATAGCCATGCAGCTTCATCTAGATTTAATCGAATGTATAACTATGTAGTCGAGATCCACGACTATTTGTTTTTAAATAGATATGCGGTAATGCAATGGTATGCAAAAATTCGTTAAATCCATGTTATAGCCATTGAAACAAGGAACTAGCGTCACATAAGCATCGTATCATCGAAAATCCACGTATTATAGCAGATGAAGGTCATAACGAAATGAAAATGGGTGGATATTTCGACTGATGTGTATACCTCGGGGGATCGGAGAAAAAATGGACAAGCTATACTACCTGTTTGGGAAGAGATTCCGTTCTAGAATTCACCATGCATACGGATAGTTTAACACATGCAATTGACATTCAAGTGGAGTGGTGTAATCATTGTTGTCTCCGTCGGATGCTATGTCATTCGTTATTTTAGTGAAGAAATGAAATGATGTACGGCGTCTTGCCAGTGATATTCTGTCTAATTGGTAAGATCGCAGTTACTATTCCAAATAGAATAGACTGGAGGTACATGTGTTCAACATAATTGATTTGCTGCATTTGTCGTGTTGCGTAGTACTTTCTCTATCAAATTATAACCTCCTTCTGTTTCTATTTAAGGTAAATTTCGGGGATAACTCTTTCACTGTGTCATTTTCGGTGTGGCACCGGGGCAAGGATAGGGAACCTCAGTGATCTCAGGGGAAAGGAAATGCTGGTTTATTTTATTGTTTGCTAAACCTCAGAAAATCGACCTCAATATCGACTGATTTTTGCTTGTGAAATTTGTACATCATTGGTACATCAAACTAATAACAGCTGCTTCAGCAAACAGCAAATCGATAAAATTTTTTACCTTGAGTTCTGCCACAACTTCGCATTCGACACCCCACTCCTTTGCTTTTTTCATGATATGCTAAATGAAAAATGAGAACTAGTTTCCATAAACTGTTACTTTACTTGTCGTGTGGATGTCTTATGGAGCGAGTATACCGCAGTTTCTGCAAGCTAAATATTAACAGTAGTTAGTTATGACTTTATCATAAGGAGTGACGTCCATACCTCAATCGCTTTTTTCAGTAAGACCATATCAACTCCCTTATTCTTTGTTCCAAACGGGGGATTCATCACAATCGTATCCAATTTTCCTCGAAACCGGTCGAGATTGCCATGGCAAAGATCCGTGTGTACAAAGTCAATATCGACTTCAAATTCTTCGCAATTTTCCTGGGCAATAGAAATAGCATCAGGATCGATATCAAATCCAACATTGTAACTAATTGACTGCATCAGAAAACATTCAGTTTCTTTTTCCCTCTTTACCTAGCGCCTAGTATACTAGCAGCAATACTTAAAATGCCACATCCTGAGCCAAAATCACCAACTGCTTTATCTTCTATATCATCGTATACAGTATCTGCTGTATAAAGCATACGAGCTGCTAAGTGGGCCGTGGTCGGGTACTGTTCATACTGAATCTTCGGTTCCGCTACAACACGCTACAAATAATAAATAAAACGAACAAACTTGTTTTTTTCTTCTTTTATTCGAAAACAAGAAAAGATATGCTTACAAAACACGGCGCAATCTTGTAATGCACTTTCTAATTCTTTTAGCTTCATGGGTTTCCTAAGCAAGAAAAAGAAAAGAAAAAAAGAGCAAAGCCACTTCCTTGGTCAGGGTAGGAATGCGACCTTACCCACGTTTGTTGAACTCCGCCATGAGCGGGGAATTTTGGGACCTGCACTACGGAAGAAAAGATCCGGACACCTAAAGGATAAAGAAAGCTGAGTATGGTAGATCCCGAACCGAAACGAACGTCCCCTTAAGGTTGACATTTCGTCTTACCCGCATGACATTTGCAATAGCTCCGACTTAGTTTATGATGAGCAAATCGGATTCACTTCCTTGACAGTTAGTGAAATTGGATCATAGTGATTTTTTTAATAACGTCGCACACAGCATGTTTTTTTATTGTAAAAAAAATAAGCTAAAGTAAAATAAAGACAGAGAGATCATTCGTTTGGTTTTTTTAGGGACATAATTTTTGTTTGGACAGCCAACATTCATACATAAGTTCGATATATATATATTGTATATACAATGAAGGAGGATAAGATAGGGAATCAGACTTGACGGCAAAAGGATAAAATGTAGTAGGGAGAGACAGAAAAGAAGTATAAGATTTGAATTTGATACACCGGTTCTTCATTTTGGCCGTTTCACAGGCGTGGGATAAGGTCTTGGCAATGCTGGCTTGCTTGGTCTCTCTGGAGGCATATTCGGTCGGATGAAGATAAAAAGAAGAGTAAAAGAGGATCCTCATAACTCTTTTTATATCTTCTTGATTATCGGGATCTAAACCGACTGACCGGGAAAAAGAAGAAGGTAACGAAGGGAACGCGTGCGTACGCATAACAAACATGCCAATCGATTGTTTCATGTTAGAAGGAAAAACAAAGTTTACGCCACCCGTCGACATCACATCCATTCAATATCTCCATACTTGGTTATGTAGTTTTTTGAAACGCCCTTCTAAAACGTGGGAACCTTACATTTGAAACAGCACATATAGAGTCTGTCTATAATGAAATTGCAATCTTCGGGAACCATCTCTTCTACCCGAAAATAGACTTTAAAACATACCAGTTCAAATTTAAAATTGCATTACATAGAAATAACAAATGAAACCGCTGATCTATAAGCGTCATGGGGTAGAGAACGAAAAAAGATGCTGACAAAAATGCCCCGCTTTTTTTTTTTTTGCGAGACACAACTATATGGCTTGACAGCTGCTGTACAACACTTCATTTCAAATAGCAAATCCCCGCTCTTCCACGCGTCTGTCACACTCAATTAAGGGTTTTACTTCGGGCATTTCCAAAGAAAACACATTATAATCCTACTGCAGAATAGGAACCATTGCTGTACCTAACATACGCTGATATCAATTGATGATGTGTGGATTACTTGCAGTGCTTTCTCAGGCATTTATAGGCTTAGGATTTGCAAGTGACTTGGTATTCATCGTTTTGTTATTTTGAGGGGAGGTCTGAGGCGCCTGCAAGGGCAATCGCCAATGCCACTTGAACATCTCGATTGAGACTAACACACTCAATCGCAAGCAAAGGTCACAGTGGATTGCACCAATGCAAAACTCCATGACAAATGACATCTTTAATACAAGACGGTACAGTCAGAGACTTGGTCGGCTTAGATGACCTGTGCTCATTCGTCATGGCAGCATGCCAATGGTATTGTTTATGTACCTTTATTCTTTGTGGAGAAGCACATATTATCCTTTATCTTGTTCCACTGAGGATATTGAGATACTGGAGTTAGCAAATTGCCGTACTTTGGATGCGAGCATATAATTCTGTTTGTTACAAAGTTGCCGAGTTTGTGCTGCGCGGTTTTCCCTGCCAGAATATGCACAGTTCACTATGGAATAGCCCGTGAATGTTTACCTTCTGTACAGTAAGAACCTCATTTGCTTTGGCAGATTCCAAAAGAGATCTCTGCAAATCACTTTTCCGCCTTTAGAGCAGACCGATTAAGCTAACAATGTACCCCGTTTCACGATCATCCATGTGCAGTAACGTATTTGTTTTTTTTTTTTTTTTTTTTTTTTTTTTTTTTTTTGCGTACTGTGAAAATCCCATGTTTTGACTATGATTTGTTTACTCACTTGCAAACCATTTA